>RDSH01000015.1:0-167235 GCA_009428295.1 Tilletia walkeri
GGTGGTGGGGCTAAAGTTGGAAAGTGTATACCCCAAGAAGGAGTTGCCCTCTTGCTTCAGTCGCTTGGGCCCTGCGAGCGCCGACAGTCTCCTTTGCCGTGGTCAAGTCGAGAAAGGCGGCCACCCGAACGAATGGCATGGGGCGGGCCGTACAAGGTCGCAAAGCAGGACCGCGGGTGGGAGTGAAGTGAGAAAGGGTAGTAGTAAAAGGTCCTAGCAAAACGGCTGTCCGGTCATGATGCAGCCGCATCCACGCCCGCATTCGACTGCCGACTCCGACGAGGGGGAAGGATGGGAAGCGAGTGTGGTGCCCGGACCTTGACGAAGGACAACAACACGAAAGTGATGAAGAACATAACTGAGGGAAACATCAAAACGGAAAGTGTCAGCTCATTCAGCCCCTGCGAAACTTTGAAGAAGAAAGATAACTCACCAACACCCAACACGAAAATCGCCCCAGGGAAGCTATCCACCGTAGCCACAAACAAGTTCGTAAACATCAAAGGCCCCAACACACTGGTAGCAATAGCCGACAACACACTCCAAGCCGAAAACAGTTTTCCAGCATCAGCAGGATTCTGCAAGAGCGCCAACGCCAAACTACTCATCGCCGCATTACCCCCTCCACCAAGACTCGTCATCGCAGTCGAGAGCAGGTAGATCCACGGTGTTCGACTGAGGGCGAGCATGAGGTAGGAGACTCCGCCGATGATTACCGAGGCACTGGCTAGGCGGAGGTCGAACGCGCTATCGTGGATCAGACGGAGATGCCGTGAACGGAGACCCCAGAGTTCGTCCTCAACAGACGCGGGAGCGAGGAAAGATCCCGAGCGGACCATTTCCGGTGGGACGACGGCGGGAACATCATTTTCGTCCTCACTCCCCTCGGCAAAGTGAACACTACGATTCTGAGGCGTGTCAGGCGGGGAAGAAATCGTACCCGTTTCCGAAGAAGAGTTGGCAGCTTGGTCCGGATCGTCCTTGTACGGCTCATTCACAACGGCCGTCTGCGCCGTATCCCTCGATCCCGACCCAGATCCAGGCGCATAAGCACCAAACGAACCCCCTTCCTCCAAGAAGGCCTCACTCCGCCTCCGATCCTCATCCTCACTCTTCTTCACCGCCTTCTCCGGCCGATGCAACTTCCGAATCGCAAGCGGCAAAATAAGCATAAGCGAGATGACCCGCGTCACACTCGCGAAACTCATGTACTCTCCCAGCTCCTTCGGACCCCAGCCGAAAAGGAGGATAGAGTATTGGACCTTGGAGGAGAGGATGCCCATCACTGTGCTTTCGACGAAGTAGGCGAGGGAGAGGAGGAAGAGGTTGCGTTCGAGGGAGCGGCGGGGTGTGAGGCGGGAGACGGAGATGTGGGAGGAAGATGAGTTGTCGCCGTGCTCGCGTGAGGGAGAGTGAGAGCTATGTTGATGATGCTGGTCAGGATAGCGCTTGGGAAGAAGCATGGCCATAGGAGCCAGTGGTCTTGTGATCTGTCGAAGCGTTATAGCGGTGATGTGAACAATGATCGTGCGCATCCGACCTTTGGACCGTCGACGAGTTCGCGGTGTACCATCTACATCATCGTCATCAGGGGAGTGGCTAGCCTCTGCCAACTGCTCTTCGAACTCCTGTCTTCGCTTCTGCTCGGCGAGCTGACCTTCCCGCTCCGCCGCAGCTTTGCGGTCCGGACTGACGCTTTCGGGAAGGACAAAGGCGACGAAGATGAGATAGATGACGTGCGCTGCGAAAGCGACGTAGAAGACGCTGAGGATATCACCCGTCCAATCGACGATGAAGCCACCGAGCAACGGTCCCAAAGCGAGACCGGTGAACATGCATCCTCCAAAGATGGCGAATGTCCTTGCGCGTGTTCCGCTGGGAGTCGTATCGGCGATGTATGCCTGATGGGCCGCTATCAGAGTGGCGAACCCGCCGAGAAGACCTTCGATGACACTGCCGACGATGAGAAAGTTGTAACCGCCTGGCAGGTTCCAGCCGCGCTGAGGGAGGAGAGTGACGGCGAAGAAGGCAAGGTCGGTACAAATGAGTCCACAGCATGCCAGACTGAGGACGTAGGTCCGTCCCTTGCGATCCGAAAGCGCACCCCATGCACCTGTAGTATACACACTCAAGATACCCATAGCGAGCGTCATGCGGAGCTGCAACGATGCGCTGGCAGCTTCCACATGGGGCGATTTGCGACAGGTGAGAGGGTCGGCTACGTCTCCGAGTAAGTCGTGACAGACGAGTTGGATGTAGAGTTCGGCTCGGGGAGCGAGAGAGGCACCCATGATGCATGCGAGGAAGATGGCGAAGGGTCTGAGCCAGACGTCTGAGGGGCGCTTGTACCATGGTCTTCCGGCTGACCAGCGCAAGTGTTCGTCGACTTGGTGGTGGTTTGATGGACGAGGACGTGGTGTGGGAGTGTCCTTTTGGTCTTGTTCTGCTGCTAGGGCTGCCATCACGGGGAGTGATGGGTCTACTTCTATGCCCATACCGACTGATGTTGCTGGTGCGAATGTGTTGCTTTGCGCATCGTTGATGTCGGTGCTGCTGTTGTTTTCGAGGGTGTTGCTATTGCTGCTGCTGCTGCTGCCAGTGTTGGCAGACTGAGTCGATGCTGACATGACTTGAGAAGGAGTTTTGCGTGTACTTCGGTTGGCTGGCTGGCTGATTGGAGGACCTTGGAAATCAGAAGACGGTCGCTGAAGCCGAACGCGTGCCAGTGAATCTTGCACGACGCGTTTCTTTCCTTTGAACACGTCTGCGTGAAGGTTGAGGAGGAAGGAAGATGAGCTGAGGCAGAGTGAGTGAGTGAGTGAGTGAGTGAGTGAGTGAGTGATCGGAGTTTGCCGCACATCTCTCAGACAAGTGCTTAGGTAATCACGGAGTTTACAGGCGTCTAATATCTAATCTCCGTGTGAGCTCTTATCTCCGAAGCGTGAGCTTATCCCTATCAGTCATGCAGAAGATCGCCGCCACCTTTCGGCCACTCACTAATCTCTTCTACCCACCTCGACCACCTGCTGCCTTGGGAAATTCCTTTTGCATATCGTTCTGCATCTCGGCCAGTCAAATCTTGAGAGATAGAGAGAGCGCGCTGGGAAAATCATAACGCACGACGTCCACCATCACTCACTTCTTTGACATTGGGCCCTTTTCGTTTTACTAGTCACTGAGTTCAGCTGACTCTTTACCCTTACTCGCCTTCCTCTCTTGTTTTCTCTCGATCACTCCCCCTCTGCTCCCACCATGGCCAGCTCTGTCATCGGCCTCCTTACCCTGTCCCGGCACAGCGACCGCCTCTCCTTCTACCAAGACGCAACCACCTACGACGCCGTACAGACCAACCTCACAGTCCTCGGCTACCTCCAACACCTCCAAAACGGGGCCGACTTGCGATCCATGTACATCGCCGACGGCAGCCCGAACCAAATCCAAGGAATCAGCTCTCTCAAGGGGGAAAATGCCCAGATGAGTGTGGTGGCAGATGCCGGTGGTGAAGGTGGTGTCATCATGGAGTCGGCTGCGGCGGCGTTACAAGGGATGTACCCCATCTTCGACGACTCGCTCCTTCTTGCCAATGGATCAACAGTAACCTGGTCCCGAGTCCAGCTCATCCCTATCGAAAGCGTCGAAGTAGAAGACTCATATTACATGGAAGGCTATACAGGCTGTAACGCCTGGAAAACGCGTCTCAACAAGTGGTACACCTCCCCCGACTTCCTCGCCCAATCCCAGATCGCAAACAGCTTCTATAAATCCATCTCACCTCTACTCGGCGACCGATCAGCTACGCTCGAAAACGCATGGAACATCTTCGACTTCCTCAACGTACAGAACATCCATAATGCCTCTTTTGCCCAACTTCTCCAGCCGGGCGTCCTCGAACAGGCTCGGTACTGGGCAAACTACCACGAAGCAGGCTCCTTCTCCGACCCCGACCACTCCAACGTGGGGAACATCGCAGGACAGGCCATCCTCCCTCTCCTCCTCGAGAACCTCGAGACACTCTCCAACACATCCACCCCACTCAAGATGGTCAACCTCTTCGGCGCATACAAACCTTTCCTCTCCCTCTTCAACCTCATGGACGTCACCGGTTTCCCATCCGACTCAGTCGTAGACTACGCAGCTACCATGCTTCTCGAAGTCCACTCCGATCGCACCCTCCGTATGCTCTTCAGGAACGGGACAGTGGGAAACTTTGAAGCGTACCCTCTCTTTGGCGCCTCGGCGGTCTCGAACGTCCCCCTGGACGAATTCACGACCAAACTACAGCCGTACGCGCTCGGGTCGGATGCAGATTGGTGTTCCAAGTGTGCAACGACATCCACCATGCATGGCTGTGACATCCTCGCCTCTCTCAATGGCACCAGCGGCAGCGGCAGAGGAGGAGGAGGGAAGTTCGCGCCCATCACAAGTACCGAGGGTCGACACCACGTCTCACCCGTCGTAGCAGGTCTCATCGGATCTATCGTCACTCTGGCCCTCTGCGGATTCCTCCTCGTCCTCTCCGTGCTCTTCTTGCGTCGCGGTAGTGAGAAGCGAGCGACGAAGAGGGCTTCGTCGGGTTCGCGCGTGGATCGTTGGGCGGAGCGGAGGGAGCATCAGCTGGGTGGCGGGGGTGAAACAACGGCGGCGCCGTACGAGTTGGGACATCGAGCTTCGAGCTGACGAGCCTACGTTCCAGACGCGTCAAGACGCGTCAAAGAGAGGGTTTGGACCGGACATGCAACACACAATTGATTGACATACGAGTAGCAACGACAAATGACGAACGGCACCATCGACGTGATCCCCTTTCTGCGCTGCCACATAGAATTCCTCTCAGCCTTGTATCATACCAGTCAAAGGGCAGTTCGCGTTCACCTCTCAGTATGCCAAAGAAGCAAGAGAGAACAAAAGCACATTATTCGAATTTCGTTTTGCGTATGTATTCAGAATCAAAGCGGAGAGGTTGAATAGTCCGACTATCCAACCACCTCAGTTGCCCAACTCCTTCAACAAAGCCTTAGCCATAGGCGCAGCACTAGCCGGGTTCTGCCCACTGATCAAAACCCGACCCTCCCCATCCTTATCAACAACAACATGGGCCTCAAAAGGCTTACCAGCCTTCTCGAATTTGCCTCCACGCTCCACGAGACGCGTCTCGGCGAGCCAGGGGATGTTCTTGGTCAGACCCGAAGCCTCTTCTTCAGCGTTGGAGAAGACGGTGACGGAGCGGTCTTTGAGCAGGTAGGACCCGTCGGAGAGCTTGACGTCGGAGAAGACGGCGGGGGCGTGGCAGACTGCTGAGACGGGACGGCCGGACTCGAAGAAGTTCTGGCGAAAAAAAGACGGAAGAGAAGGTCAGGGTTTGATACGAGTAGGTGGCGCACACGAGAAATGTGGTTGAAGAGACCCACCTTGATGAGGTCTTGCGAGCGCTTGTCGACGGGAAGGTCGAAGCAAGGACCGTGTCCACCTAAGTCATTACAACATCACAAAGTCAGCCCCTGGTCACATTCTCACAACACAAACACGTGATAGACTCACCAGGGTAGAAGATAGCAGCATAGCCCTCCCCCTTAGCATCAACTTCATCCAACTTGACAGTGTTCTTCACCATCTTCTGCGCCTCCTCGTCCTTCAAGAACTTCTGCGAGTCCTCGTCGTCCTTGAAAGCCTCGACTGAGGATTGGTCAAGGGGTGCTTCGCCACCCTTGGGGGAGGCGAAGGTCATGGAGTAGCCGGCATTCTTGAAGATGTAGTAAGGGTGGGCTAAGTAAGAGGGGAAAAGGGTTAGTGATCTGGTGGCAACCCGTAACCGGGCCAAGGTGCATGTTACTCACCAAGCTCGGGCAGGTACCAGCCGGTGGGGTGGTCATTGTCGATGAGCTTGGTGTGGGAGGTGATAACAACGAGAATCTTCTTGGACATGATTGCGAATTTTGAAGGAGTGCGATGTGGAACGATGTGTAAGTGGGAGAATGTGGTTGAGGAGAGGAAGCACAATCCATAAAGGAAGAGACGGGGGCCCTCTATTTATACAAGTTTGGAAGTTGGGATGTCCGTGCAGCATTATGCAAGTTTGCCTCAGGAAGGACTTCGCGCAGAAATCCAGGTACGTCACGCATCGGGGCATCGTCGAACAAAGGGAAGGTCCACCGACGAGTCCGAATGAATAGCGAAGATGCCGGCGAGAGCAGTCTATGACCCAATGTATCTATCTATCTAGCACACAGTGCCTAAGAAGGCAGAGAGCAGATCGTCGTTATACAATCGTCGTGACAGCTAGAGCGCTCCCGCGGCTAGGACTGGTGACCGGTAACCGCATTCATTCACCACCCAAAGTCCTCCCTAAACACTTCTAACTCACCAACTTCAATCACACCCACACCTCCTCCTCCTCCTCCCACATCCGTACCCCGCCCACGAAGGATATCCATCTGAACCCCATTCACAGCTCGGACCATATCATCCGCCAACCCGACCGGACCACAAACTACGACCCCGGTCGTAGCACCAGGGGTAGACAACGACCCCAAAAAGTCCCTCAATACCAAATCAGGCTCGATCCGCTCCCCACGTCTGACAATCCATGCCAACGGACTGATGTGATCCCCTCCTCCTTCGTGGTGATCCTGCTCCCCCTTCTCCAGGATAGGAACAGCACCAACCTCCTCCGAAAGGAACGCAGCCTCTTCCACATCCGCATGAATCGCAGAGCCGCCGGACTTCTTGCTACTACCACCATCCGTTCCTTCTTCTTCTTGTGGTTCAGATGATGTAGTGCTCGAGACCGTCCGAGATGGGCCTGTGGGACGGAGCGGAGTCGGGGCAGTAGATGGGAGTTGAGTTGATGAATGGCCTGTGACGTGGATGATGATCTCGAGCCAGTCGCCATTGACGAGTTCAGAGGCGATCCGGAGTTGTTCCTCAGCCCAAGCAATGTGGGCTGATAGAGAAGAGAAATGTCAGCTTAGTCAACGGAAGAGACAAATCAAAGCATTGAACAAACTCACCCTCATCTCTCACACTCCAAACAAAATGCACTTTCCTTGGCCACCTCCTCTCCTCTCCACCGACAGATAAACCTCCCTCCTTCCCAGCACCCCTGACCAAAGTCAGCCCCTCCGCTTTACTCCTCGCCCAAACAAGCTCCAACAACAAGCCAAGTGGGAACGTGATCCCACTCCCACCACACACAAACAACACCCCATCATGCCGCGCCAGAGGCGATCGCCGCTCCAGTTCCGCAATGTGCCGTTCATGCGAATTGGGCGACTTGGACCCCTTGGACATGAATGACGAGAGCATGTTGGATGCAGATCCAAGCAGCGAAGGCGTCGAGATCGATCCATAAGGCCCATCAACAATGGCCGTCCACTGCGCACTAATACAGACCCCTCCTTCCTCCTCTCCATCAGAGCCCAAAAGACCAACCCACTCCGCCAAAGCACCCGTCCAGCCCTTAGACCCCGTAGCCCGGGCAAGAAGAACCATATGACCCAGAGGCGCATGACGGTCCTCAGGCGGCAAGGAGACGATGGTGAATGGGTGAGAATGAAGGGCGGATCGGAACCAGAAGCGGAGGAAGGAGAAGAGCGAGTATGGCCGTTGGGTGTGGTTGGGGAGCGAAGGGAAGAGACGGAGGTAGATGTGCTGGCCTGGTTTCCATCTGGCCATGGTGGGGACTGTGATGCGAGTGAGCGAGCCTGAGCTTGAGGATGAAGTAGTGGTGGAGGAAGGCAAGACGGAGAGATGGACAGTGGTGTGCATGAGGAAGTCGGAGTGTTGCAACCAGCGGCTGACTCGGAGGGCAATGTTGAGCAGGTAGAAGAAGGTGGCCGCATACATGAACCGCCTGATCATCACAGAGAGAATTTCAGCACAGACACCATGCGAACAAAGGAGGGAGAGAGAACAGACTCACCAGCTCGTCAAGATATTCTCGCAGTGCACCCACATGGCGACAAGGAAGACGAGTGCGATTGGAATGTGAATAGCGAGCCAGAGAGCATAGCAGCGTTGTCTGATGATGCGGCTCGAGGGAAGGACGAGAACAGCGAGTGCGACGTAGGCGAGGATGCCGGTGGTGTAGATGTTGTCAGATTTGAAGATGTATGCGAGTTGTGTAGATCCGCCTTCCTGGACTGCCTGGTAGATGAAGCTGTTGGTCCGAGGGCGGAGGGGTGAGATGAGGTGGTCAAAAAAGGGGTTCCACATCATCGAGCTGGAAGAGGAAAAACTCACGGAATGGTGTGTACGGTGGCTAGGAACATCGCAAATCGTGCGCCCCATGCATGCCAGACCAACCATGTCTCGGTTTTGACGCCTGTGAGAGTGGTGAGATAGCTGACTTTTGCGGAGGTAGCGTATAGGAAGGGCAGTGTGCCCAGAGCGAGGAAACCAGCTCGTAGGGCGAGTGGGGGTGATCCATATACGGAGAGTGTGCGGTAGTATGGTTTGACTGCGAAGGTGAGGGTGGTGAAGGGGATGAGGAAGCAGAGGGTGATGATGGTGATGGTGGTGACAGAGCGAGGGAGATGGGTGAGATATCGATGGAGAGCGAGTGTCCTTCTAGAGAGGGAAGGAGTGATGAGGTGGTGAGTGAGGGTGGAGAGGAGGATGAGTGCTGCTGCTGTTGCTGCGATGGCATTGCTGTATTTTGGCTGTGTTGCCCATGGATCGCCTGTTGCTGTGTTAGGATGTTCGAGCGGAGAGATCACCATTCCTTCGAATATTCTGCAGGGAGGGAAGGTCAGAGTTCTTTGGGGGATTAGGGCGGGCAGCAGCAGCAGGGGACGGAATCACGGGAGGGGAGATCTCTGCGCACGCCGCCTCTTTCTCCTTCTTATATAGCAACCCCCTTCCAATGCACTCCGGAGCCTTCTTGGATGAAGGAGAAAGAGGCCGAGCTTCGCTGCTGGTGGTGAGGAGCAGAAAACTCTATAATTCCCACTCACTCTCCGGAGCCTTTCCACCCGGAGCCTTTTTGCACGGGGATGACCGGTCCGAGGTTTCCGATGCAATGAAGGCCAAGGAGTGAGATGTTGTTTACATGCCACGTGGTTTTGACAGATCCGACTTGTTCCGCAATTTCTTCTTGGGTTAGTCGTTCCACTTTGGCAGCTAGGGGGTTGGGGCCAAGCAGCAAGTGTGTGAGAGAGAGGGCTTGGAGGGTCCGTGTCCGGATCTGCGCAGGCTCTACTGAGGAATGGCCTGAGTAGTAGTGCTGCGTGCTGGGGGGGGGGAAAGGGGGGAGGGGAGCATGGTGCCGAAAGAGAGGAAGGTGAGATGTTAGCGGCAGGAGTCGATGCGGCCAAGGAGTTGAAGGAGGTGTCCACAATTTCAAAAGAGCATCTAGACCCCCAACTACGGCCCAACTCACCTCCTCCCCCTCCTGCTTCCTTCCCCCTTAGATGGACTGAATACAAATACTTGACCACCACCAGCATCACTCCCCCCTGCGCGCATGAATCTCCCAGCATCACCCTCTCTCTCAGCCTCCTCTCACAAGTGGTCACCAGCAGCAGCACGGCCCACAGACACCATGCCAACACTCGACATGCCCAAACGAGCATCAGCTCAGGATCACCCTCAGCCTCATCCTCCAGCCAGCACACGCACACACCACCACGACGACGACGGCTCTTCCACCTCCTCCTTCTCATCCCAATCACCCCTCAAACAATGCTGCGACACCGTCAAATCTTCCCTCAAACGACACATGAAATTCATCGGACCCGGTCTCGTGGCCTCCGTAGCATACAGTGATCCAGGAAATTGGGCAACCGATCTAGAAGCTGGCGCATCACACGGATACAAACTCCTCTTTGCAGTCCTCCTCTCCGGTCTCTTTGCCATTCTTCTCCAAGTACTCGCCTGTCGATTGGGAATCGTCACCGGCCTTGATCTCGCCTGCAGCTCCCGACAGCTCATTCTCGGGCCTTTCGGGGCCAGGGCCAAGCAGAACGGAGGCGCGAACGCGGCGGCGGCGGCGGCTGTTAACCGGCCTAAGTGGGAGAAATGGCTGCGATACGGAACTCTGTGGGGAATCTACCTCATTGCAGAAGCGGCCATCGTAGCTACCGAACTCGCCGAACTTGTCGGCAGTGCCATCGCTTTGAACCTGTACGTTCTCTCCGTCCGTCTTTTTGCTTTTGGTGTGTCCATATTGCTGAACCTTGCCTCTTTCGTTCATTCAGACTTTTCCCCAAACTGCCTCTCTGGGGCGGCGTCCTCGTCACCTCCGCAGACGTCTTCCTCATCCTCTTCGTTTACAAACCCAACGGCGGCCTCAGAGCCTTCGAAGTCCTCATCAGTCTCCTGGTGAGTGACCCCTGCTAGTTGAAGATCTCTTTTCTCTTCGTATTTTTGCTGAGCACGACTTCTCCCTCCTCTTTTCCCAAAAAGGTCATCATCGTCATGGCCTGCTACGTAGTCCTCATCGTCCGCGTCAAACCAGACTGGCCAGAGGTCTTCAAAGGATACCTACCCAGCTCCACCCTCGTCGAACGCGACGCCCTCTACATCGCTGTCGGTATCCTGGGAGCGACAGTCATGCCGCACGGTCTCTTCTTGGGCAGTCATTTCTCTACTGTGAATCGCTTGGAGACAGAGCCTGTTCAGTCGGATTCCCACCACGGACATGGACAGGTTCGATCTGTTCAGGATGGTGACATGGGAGGAGCATTCAATGACACCCTCGACGCGTCCTCAGCCCATCAAAAACGAACGGTCAAGGATAAAGCACTCAACCTCCTCATCCGTCTCTTCCCCCGGATCGACAGTACAGCCTTCACTCCTTCCTCATCCCACCGTCCCGCACTCGAACCCTCGACCAAACCAGATCAGTCTCTCTTGAACCGAGGACCTAGGATTCCCGATATCGATCCGGACGCAACTCCCGAGGTCAAGCTGGAGATGGTGAAGACACATCTGCCTCATGCTTCGATTGATATAGCGCTTTCATTGCTTGCGTTTGCTATAACCATCAATAGTGCCATCTTGATCGTCGCTGCGGCGGCCACGAGGAATTCGGGCAGACAGGTTGGCGATCTGTTTGAGGCTTTCGATCTCTTGCGGACGACGATTGGCAAGGGGGCTGCTATTCTCTTTGCTATTGCTCTGCTGGGTGAGTGTCGGGTCCTTTCCTTTGGGATTCATGCCAGTGTCGTTAGCTCACTGTTTTCCCTCCTCTCCTCGTTCGACAGCCGCTGGTCAGAGTGCTAGTTTGACGGTCTGTCTGGCTGGTCAGATCATCTCTGAGGGCTTCATCCGGTGGAAGACGAGTCCATTGACCCGTCGAATGCTGACCCGAGTCATTGCCATGGTGCCCAGTCTGATCGTGGCCTCGGCTGTTGGCAAAGACGGAGTTGATGCGCTGGTGAGTTTCTCAAACCCCCTCCCTCCACACGGATTGATCTGGAAGGGAAAAAAATGCTGAATGTATGCTCCCACTTTTTCTCAGCTCATCGGAAGTCAAGTCGTCCTCAGTATGGCCTTACCTTTCGTCGTCGCACCCCTCCTGATCATAACCTGTCTGAAGGGTTGGATGCGAGTCTGGGAAGACGCGCCGGCCTCCTCCTCTCAGCAAGTCGCGGGGATGAACGACGACGAAGACGAGACGGCGGAGGTCAGTGGGCCGCGAGCGGACGACACGGCGGACAATGAGACGACGACGACCGGATTGAACACTTCCAATAGACCGATGGTGGATGGTGGGAGTAGAAGTGCGGCAGGAGAAGGAGAAGGAGGAGGAGTGGGGACAGAGTTGGAGTTGGAGAGTGGGGGCAAATGGCATCATTTCCAAAATTGGTGGCCGGTCGCGATCGTTGCGTGGGCGGTGTTTGGGGTTATATGCATTGCTGATGTCTTCACGCTCGCCACGCTCTGATTTATCCCTTTTTCTCCCATCCAAACTTTTGCTCCTTTGCTGGATGCCGCTGGACTTGTCAAGTCAGTGGGGGCTGCTGGACCATAACCTCGGACTTTCCTACTATTTCTTTCTTTCCCCTCCCCTCATACACTTCCACTCACAGGCACTGCACTCCCCTCCAATCTCCTTTCCATTTTGTGCTCCTTTCCATCCTCGCAACATAATTCATTCATGTCACCGTTGTACGATATACGTGCATACATTCTGGTTCGAAGTTGTCTTGAGGCGAGTGAAGTGAGTGAAGGCCGTGCGCCCAGAAAGGGAAATCTGCGACAAGCTCTGCCGGCCATCTGGACGACCACCATACCATTCCGCAAGACTACCTCTCAAAGATCAATCGGCGCGCCCAGGTTGTCTCCAATGACGATGGCATGGACGGGCGAGCGCCAACCCATGGGGAAAACCAGCAACCTCTCGCACCGTTTCCGACGAGCTGTCATCCAAGGCAACTTACCCCTCGCCAAACGTCTGGCGGCTACTGCGACTTCGCTCTCCGAGAACGCACACAAGGCCGCTGCTGCTACCGCGACGACTCAGGCCGCTGCGGCGGACAGAACTGCGGGCAACACGCGGAGGACGTCGGCTGCTGAGACGGTGAGGAGGACGACGCGGGTGTCGAATGGCGGTAGTGGTAGTGTGCTTGCGTTGGAGGAAGGAGAGGAGGGCGATGATCATGCTCGCTTTATGGGTAGGAGGGAGAGTAATCCGAGTAGTGTGAGATCTATGGGCTCGGGACCTACTCGTCGCGCTATGCTGGCTGCTCCTGGTCGGACGGCGGCGGCGGGAGGGGAGGGGACGCTTGTCGAAGAGGACAACCCGGCCACTCCGACTTTACGCTCGCATTGGGCTACCACTTCGCCTAATGCTACCTCCTCCGTCTCTGCCTCATCGACTTCAAACTCGGTCCGAGCAGACGGTCCGACAGCCTCTTTACCCGCTCCATCCCGCTTCAGGGCAGACAGCAATAGCTCGTTCGAGGAGACTCGTCCATTCCCCTCTGAGGAATTCGTATTGCCCTCAGAAATGGGCCCGACTCCAACCTCAATTCCAGCCCAACGTAACAAACTGCCCGACTGCCCCTTGTTACCTCCCATGATTCGATACACACGCCAAGACCCTACGGTCCGTCCTTATGTGACCCCGTCGGAACGAGCAACCAGAGCCCAACGAGCCGCGCTGGACGTTCCCTTTACTATCAGGAATGTGGATCTGACTTCTCCTGCGGGGAGCGAGGGGAGGAAGTCTTCCTTAATTTTGGCGTTGGAGCATGGGACGGGGGTAGATATGGTCGAGTGGTTGTTGGAGATGGGACATGAGGAGGATGAACCGAGTACTGTGAGTCTTGATGGATTTCTCTCTTCTTGCTGTTTTGTGTGCTGAGGATGCGTATGATACTCTGCTTGTTGGGCTTGCTAGGACAACGACAAAAACTCTGTCTTTGCTTTGGCGGCGATCTATAATCGATGCGACGTTATGGAGCGGTACAGCATTCATTCGGACGTTGATGTGACTTCACTCATTCGATCCAGGAGTGCGTCCGAAGGTCGGACGGCGCTCCATTGGGCGGCGCTCAAGGGCCACGATGCTGCGATCAAGGTGAGTAGTGGCATGTATAGGGCCTACTTCTGAAGCCAAGTCGGAAATTCTGACATCTGATGTATGTGGGTCTATGCGGGTGGGTTTCCGTCAGCTACTTCTCTCCCTCGGCGCGAATGTGGATGCATTTGACAACGATCACACCACACCTCTTCATTTGTGAGTGATCTAGTCCTTCCCCGCCGGGCCACGTATTCGGGCCTTCCAATCGCTGACATGGTGCATTCATTTTCCCCGCCAGCGCAAGCGCATGGGGCCATATCACCTCCGTCCAACTTCTCAAAGAAGTCGGTGCCCGTTCCGACCTGGCCAACATACAAGGTTTCCGAGCGCTCGATTGGGCATACGATAACAACATCAAGATCGTCTTGGAGAATTTTGACGAGCAATATCGGGGTTCCTTACACGGGCACTCGCATTCTTCTGCCTCGGATGGGTTTTCGGCTTCGTCCTTGTCGACGAGGTCGCCTGCGATGGGAAGTCAGCATCTCGTGGATGTGAAGTCTGGAGGGGTTGGCCAGTCAGTCGGCGGCGGTGGTGGTGGAGGAGGTACAGGTGCAGAGCTAGGAAACGTTCGATCGATCGTCATGAGTCGCGATCAAGCGGCCATGCTAGAATATCGACGAGCTCTACCACGCCAGCAGCACACAGGCTCGGACAGACGACAGCAGCAGAGTTATGGGTCGATCTTTAGTTCGCCCAAAAGAGGGAGTATCCCGTTGCGCAACGAGCCGAGAAGGTCGATTACCCTGTCGCCTGATACTCTTCGTGGTGGAGTCCTGTCACTGTCACCCCCGACATCTCCACCTGTACAACTCGCACATCTGCGATGAGACACACTTCATCCTGTGACTTGTCGCCTGTCAATACTTCTCTCACGACGTGTTTCCAAGGTCCCCGTCATCCTTCATCGTCACGCCTTCTCTTATCATTTCTTGCTGTATTTTATCGTCACTAATAGCATTGTAATGCTATCTCACCGACTAGCATATTGCCACACACTTTGGCATGTCAAAGAGACGTCTTTACAGGTCTTGCATTGCTCAGGACAAGCCTCGTTCTGCCATCTTGCGTGCTTTGAAGCGTGACACTTTGGGCGCCGCAGGTTCGGAAGGCTCTGCTTGAGTTTCCTCAGGATCGGCTTTCGTCTCGGCTGCGAAGCGGACTTCCTTGACGGGTGTTGGTTGTGGTGGTTGCAGTTTGGTTGGAATGTTATCATCCGACAAAGGCTTGTACTTCGGCTCGATCGTCGTAGGCTTCCGTACTGGCTTGGGAGTGACATCTTCCGGACTTGCTTTTGGTGGAAGGCTTGCTGGTTCTTGTGCTGGTTCCGTTCGTTCGACGCCAGGGACCAAGACAGAAGTCGCCTTTCTGCCGATGGATGGGACAGATCCTGACGTTCGCTCCACCACAGTCTTCGACACGCCCGCTACCTCTTTCTGATCTTCCAACGCGGCCAACCGAGCCTTCATGACCTCGTGCAGTCTCTCCTCTTCCTCATCACTCTCCCCATCCAGATCGACATTATCAACTAGGACGCCCGGTTTCGATGCGTCCACAAGATCGCCCTGTTTGGGGAAGCGGATAGGTGCGAGGTCTGGTACGACGAGGAGCGGATTTCGCTCGCCTGTCTTGCTGCCTTGTAGTAGGGTGTCGAAGTCGTTCACAGCTCGAGCGAGTCGACTGGCGCGGAAGCGAGAGACTCTTGTGGATCCTGAACTGTGAGCCGAGGGATCGGATATGGACGAATTTAAGGGTACGATCTGTGAAAAGGAAATCATTATTTCAGAGGTGGATTGTTAGAATCATGATCCGGTCGACAGTCGCAAGAACGCAAAACCTGCACTCACATCCTCTCCGCCGTGGCGCTCCGGCGCTTTTTGTCCTCTCCGAGCCTCATCCAGCGCTCTACTCTGCAGCAGCCCAGCCCGCGCTCGAGCATATTCGCGAGCCAGTTCAGCATTATCGATATCCGCGTCCAAGTCCGGCGCCAAATCCTGCAAGTCGTCGCTGTCGTACCCCTCGTCGCTAGACCAGTCCTCAATGTTGAAACCTCCATCTTCGTCATCATCGTCATCATCTTCAGCCTCCTCCTCCTCGTTATCCATCTCTCCTTCGTCGTCGTTCCGCTCGTCATCATCAGCAATAGACAGGTCTTCGAATCGTAATCGAGAGCCAACAGGTGGTGCGGTCGACGTTGAAGCGAGCTCCTGAATGGGACCAGAACTCTGAGCTGATTTGATGATTGGGGGTTTCGAAGTAGGGCTGCTAGGGGCAGGCGCAGGCGCAGGCGAGGCGGAGCTCGCTGGCTGGATCGTCCGCTCGCGAACTTGAAGCGGTTCTGACACTGCGCATTGGACGCCTTTTCCCTTCGATGGGCCCGAAGGTGTAGTTGTTGGAGCTGCCTTTGGCTTGGAGTTGAGAAAGCCTCTCCGCATCCCGCTGAACTTGGCTGCTGATCCAGCTGAGGAAACCCCCGCCTTGCTACTGGAAGCTGTCGACCGATTCGCATTTGAGGATGAACCCACATTGTCATCTTCCTCATCCTCGCCGTCGATTCCGTACTCAGCCTTCAGGCGCTCAAGTTCATTGACCTGCTGAGCATCGAGCTCAGCCTCTTCTCGAGCCAATTCCTCCGCTTCGGCTTCCTCGAGCTGATTGAATACGCTGTCCATCCATCGTGCGCGTTCTTCCTTGCTGCGCTTCCGATCTGCTTCCGAGCGCTTGAAGGGTAGGACGAATCCAAGTGAGCGAGGGACTGCTTTGGGATCGCCTGGAGGAAGCGCTTCGATTGGATCGTAGAAAGGCAGTCCTTCCTCATTCACGACCTGAGGAATCGTTTCAAGCACATGTGAGCGTCTACTTGCGCTCGTCCTAGGAGATTGCGCATGACACGCACCTGATTCTTCTCATTCACCACCGTTGTCATCTTGCACGGCACTCTTTTCGCTCTCTGTCTTCTCGCATGTGAGTGATCGTTCAGAAGACCAAGCAGCCAGCCCACGAACGCGAGCTTCGCTCGAAACTTTTTGGGTGTTGCCATGCGGCAAGCAAATGAATTGCGTTTGGTGGCTTCGGTGACCAACTTGGCCGATGGACGCCGACGTGGGAAGAACAAAGGGAATGAGATCCATGGTCCGCCGCGGTGAGAAACTGAGAGTTGGTCCATGCTCCAGGCGCTCAACATCCACAATCCATGTTTGTGGCGACGAGGATGTGATGACCGAGCCTACAAGCTTCCGTTGGTCTGTGGTGGATCGATTTCGAGCAGCATGCGGCGCTTCTGCAAGAATTCGACAGCATATAGCCAGGACCATTCAATGAGCACGGAGTCGCACAATCTCAAAAGCCTCAGATTGCTCACCCGCAATGGAGGCTGGGAGTCCTCCTGGGCTTCAGCATGGGAACGCTTGCTTCCAACCGTGATGCGCTCGTGTGCTTGTGCTTGAGCGCAAGCCATGTTCCGTGTGCGACGGGCAGAAAGTGAGCTGGATCCTCGACGGTGGAGGGATGCTGTCAAAGAAGGGCCACACAGGTCAGACTTTCGTTGCAATAACCCAGTCGTCCCAGCCAAAGAAACTCACAGGAGCGCCCGGAAGCCTGTGCGCGGGCCTGGAGTTGTTGCTGTTGGTGTTGCATTGCTGCATTGGCGAGTGTCTGATTCATGAGTGCGAGTTGGGACTGAATTCCCTGAGCAACGGCGTCGATGCGACTCTGCTGAGCTTCCAGGCTACGACGATGCGTTTCCATCGTGGACGTCAACTGAGCAAGGTACGCATTGAGCTGAACGGTGCTTTCTTGCTGATGCTGTTGTTGTTGTTGTACTGGCGCCTGTGCTTGAAGGGCGATGTGAGCTCCGTGAGCGAGTAATGCTGAGGTGAGTCGGTCCATCGCGCCTTCTGAACTACGACTCTCTACCTGCGGAGGTCTCGAAGCTCGTCGGCCGTGGCGAATGACGGCGAGGAGGGCTGCGGCGTTGGGCGAGAGTGAGCTCATGCTAACTGATGTTCCTGGTCGAGTCTTGGATGAGTGTGTGATGGTTGAGGAGTGCATCTCAGGTCTGCCTTTCAACAGACATACTCATACCTACCTCACACAGCAATCGTTCGGAATAGATAATAGACATCTCTATTGCAAGTGTCCTACCACATGAATCTCTGCCATCCAGTCTCGCTGGCCCACTTGAACGGTCTGTACAAGAAAACAGCGACTGTGACCGCATTGATGGCCCCGCACCAGGCCGCTTCAGCCGCCATCCACACGCCGGATCTGGACGAGCCTTCCTGGGATCTCGCCCTACCTCCGGCTGGAACCACATGCACTCTCCATACGACGAAAGGGACCAAGAAGTACCGCGGTTCAAGGAGGGGTGAGGGTACGAGCGTGAGGACCAAGGCCGCGCAAAATCCAAGCATCCATATGAATGTCCGAGTGGGAGCTGAAAGCGACAGAGATGGTAAGATGTTTGTCATGGCATGAATTGAAGGACGGCACTCACCAAGAGCGTCCCATGCTAGTCTTCCGCATACTATATATGCCGGAGTCAGCGCGTATTTGGCATACGGATGTACCTTTACGACCCGTCGCCAAATGTAGAACGCGTAGTGGCGATTGTCGGCGAGAAGGAAGGGGTGCTCGATCGTGAAACGGTGGACAGCGACCAGTGCTGCACCCAGCAAGGCGATCGTGAGGATAGATTGCCGCCAATCTCCAACCAGATTGCGCAGAGACCGTGCGAAGAGATGTTTGAGCGGAGGAGTGGTGGAAGCAATCGCTGGCCAGCCAAAGACTACGGTGAATGCTGCAAAGTAGAGCAGTTGCGGGAAGTGCAGCGCAGCAACATGGTTGGTCTTGTCGCCGAGCACGATGCCTCCGTTCCAGACCAGGAAAGCCGCGAAGGAGATAATCACGGGTGAGTAGACAGCCACTAGCTTCCCGGTAGCTTGCACTGCAGCTGGTCTCGTCAAAGTGGTGAAGGCCGAAGAAAGGAGCGAGAAGAGGGCAGAAGGTGAGACGTCCTCGGCGAGCACGTCCTGAAGCCCGTGCTCTCGTAATGCATCAACCACGGACGTGGCGAGGACGAACACGACCCAAATGATGTTCGTTTGCCGGAAAAGGAGCGAGGCCAGTCCAGCCTGTAGGAGTCCATTTTCGAAGTGAGCATTCTCTCAAGGTTTAAGGATGCCCACAACAGCCTCACCAGTGATGCTAGGCCATGTCGTCCTTGCTTTGCATATAACATGCACGCCATCACGCTCAACAGACTGCACACATCTGTGTAGAATAGCAGTCCGAAGAACCAAAAAGGCGGAAGGAAGGCGATGAGATGTGCATCGAGGGCATATTCAGCGGAAGCGGACGCTCGAGTCGATGCAGCTTCAGCCTCCGCGATCGCCGTCCGTGCCTCTTTTGCTGAACCTCTTGGATCCGCAATGGCTTTTCGAATCGCAGCTTCTGGCGAGACCTCAGCGACCTTGATACCTCCTTGCACTCCGGTTTGGGCGACCTCTGTGTAGGTCGGGGGGTCAGAGCCGAGACGGGCCTCTATCCGGATTTGCAGAAGTAGCTCTTGTAGTATCCTAGCGACGCAGAGGAGCGAGATAGCATTGACCGAGCGCATTGCCGCGACGTTGCCGCAGTGCATTCCAAAGATCGGACCTAGCACAAATCGGTGCAGCGCAACGTAGACGAGGTAGACACCCGGAGGAGTGGTCAATTTGGGATCCCATACATCCCATTTGCCCTCGCAGTACGCCTTGGCTTGGGGTATATGGAAAATTTCGTCCTGTAGAGGCCAGGAAAAAGGTATCAGAAGTCCTCTGACGTGGAGATGCCATCCGTCAATAGGAGACTCACAAGGTACGGCTCGGGAACATTCTGATTCACCAGCGATGCTGCGATCGTCAACGGGATGGCATACAGTAGAGGGCTAGCTGCCACCAAGCCGCGCTTCAGCGAGTCCGCTGACATTTCAATAGCGATTCTAGTAGTCAAGATGATGGAAGCTCTGCCCTGACATGATCTCCCTTCAGTCGGAAGTTCTCAACCTCGGAGCCTTCAAAAACAACAACAGCGTCCGTGCACATGACGGCAAAGGCAGAGGACGACGGCCAGACAGACATCGATCAGGGATACGTGTCTCGGTATGAAGTATACAGGGTGTTCTACAAGCTGGCGCGAGGAACGCCGGCGATCTTTACGACGACTTTACCAGCGCTTCGCTGTTCGGCATTAGCGAGCAGGTCGAAGCCGCGGTGTGCAGAGTCCAACCCGTCAATGACTGTGTCGATGCTAGGACGGATCCCATGCTTCTCAATGAATGCCAGACAATTACGCAGCTCTTCGTGGGATCCCATGGTAGACCCTGAGAAACCGAAGTCCAATGGTTAGTAATTTCGCTATGAGTCGATCTCTCAGTAAAGACTCACCGACAAGCTCGACGTTTCTGAGCACATCTCGCATCGTGAAGTTGATGCTGGGCGCGGCTGTCATTCCGAAGACCACAACCCGACCTCCTTGCCGGATACCAGCTTTGAGAGCGCCCAGCATGATGTCCCCTCCAGCCGAATCCAAGACGACATCAAGATATGGCCGGTCCTTGGGGAGAAGTGCGGCGATCTTTTTCGGCCAATCCGACTCCTTGTAGACGGCACCTCCAACAGCTCCCATGCTGACCGCGCGTTTGATTTTGGCTTCTGATCCTCCCGTGACAAACACTTTGGCGCCTGCTGCGACGGCAAGTTGAAGAGCCAATTGCGCGACGCCACCACCAATGCCAGTAATGAGCAGATTCTGGCCCTTCTGGAGCCGTCCCTTCGTGAACAGAGCTCGCCAGCTGGTAACTCCTGCGCAAGGGAGCGTCGCACATTCGACCGCGTTTAGATGCTTAGGGGCAGGCAGGAGATAAGCCGGGTCCACCGCGAGGTATTCTTGCATCATACCGGCACCCTTTCCGCCTTTCGTACCGCCGAGAATAACAAAGCCGGAGCCTCCGAATTCATTCACGCGCACAGAGTCAGGAGCTCCAGGGACCTCGGCTTCGGGTCCTGTGGGATCCTTGAGCCAGCCGCGGCTGGGAGAGAGGATGACGAGTCCTTCCGGGTGGTTTGATTTGAAGTTACCTGAAGCGACCACACCTGCTCCGTCACAGCCCATGATCGAAGCCTCTTTCTCGGTCGTGTAGACCAATCCCGGATATGCACCAATCATAGACCTGAAAAGGCAAATGGACTTCGTAAGATGCAGCAGTCTTCTCAGCACGGTGGCTCTCCCTGTGCCTTACCATTCATCCCTGCGATTGAATCCTGCTGCCAGGATCTTGACAAGGACTTCGCCCTGTTTCGGTTGCGGCACATCCTTCTCCACGACGCGGGCCGTGTTCCTCGCTCCCTTCTGCTCCGCCTTGAAGAGCTGAAACGCCTTCTGGGTCTTACTGGGGACGGCGAGGCGCCAAACAGAGAGGGAGTCAACATCCGGCTGATCATCTTGCACAAGTGTAATAGACCTACGGAATATGCATTTTCTCGTCGCGCTCGCAGTAGTAAGTATTTCCGAGCACTGCTGTGAGAGTATCTGAAGACGATGCGGATACGATCAGGCAAGGCGAGCTCGTCGAGTTGCGCGCTGTCGACGTCATGCGGTTCCCAGCTCGGTTCCCGGGCGACTGGCGGCATGTGGTCAAGAAGAAGCAGAAGGTGGACGGGCCAAGCAGATACCGCACCACCACATCCACCTACTCGCACAGTACAGCACAAGATGGTAGCATTCATCACTGCTGTACCGCTGATGCAGGCTGCGTTGCTTCTGGCTTTCGCTGCCCCAGCGGCCGCGGACAATCCATTCCTGCGAGCATTCGCTTTGGTCGCCGGCAATGCCCAGGCTGATGCGGCGCGGCTTCAGGGCACCGCGCCTCCGTACCCAGGCTACGAGTTGCCCCTCGGGACCATTGGCAAGACCAAGTTCGTCTTCCGACCAGAGCTTTTCAAGATTGAGGCTATCAGCATCGGCATCTGTATCGCCTACGTGATCGTGTACTTCGTCGGCCGAGCGAGGAACAAGGCTCTTGCCTCGCAGTGGATCAAGGCAGCGTCACCCATGCTCATCAACGAGTTCTCGCACATCGGTGGGCCTGCAAGCGCAGGTGCTGGGTCAGATCGTCTGATCTGGAACGGGTCGGACGAGGCACTACTGTATGCTTCGGGCCGACGCGGAGTGCGAGCCATGGAGGTTCTGTTCGAATACTTCTGCCGCGGAGACCTTATCCAAAGCGTGTTCTGGCCGCTTTGGGATCTTGGTCTTGGATCGGCAACACCATCAAAGCGTGATCTGATCACTATCCGCTTCGTATTGCCCCCCTCGGCCAATCCTCTCGGCGTCTTTGCGCTCGTGAACAAGTCGGACCTCCAGGGCACGCGCTCGGGACGTTACGATTTGAGCTTCACCCAGTTGCGCTTGAATGCGGTTGAACAACGCGGACTGGACACCAACTGGATTCTGATGAACGAGGCCGCCGATATGACCGATGCGATCTTGGGACCTGTTGTTGGAAGCAGCAAGCCAAGGCAAGATGGCGTTCTGCCAGGTCTTCAGGCTTTGCTGGAACTACCCGAGGTCCGAGATTCGCTCATGTCCGTCACTGTGACCGACCTTCCCTTCTTGAAACCTGATGATGGGTGAGTATTAATGCTCGAAGTGCCGCATTAACCTTTGCTCCCTCGCTGATTACATGTCTGTTTCACTCCCGAAAGCCCCATTGAAGAGCCCGTGCATCACGTCGTCCTGTCCCTCAATCCCGGACGCTCCCTCGAGAAGGCGACGCCTGCCATCCTTACTCTGGCATTCAATATTGTCGACGCTATTGATCAAGGTCTATGGGCGCCGTCTGCCAACGTCCTTTCCAAGCTGAAGAAGACCCGAGCCGAGGTAAATGCGGCTTTGCTGAAGGAAGTGAGCGCAGAGAGCGAGGCGGAACGGGAGGATGCTCGCGAAGCTGCGCGGAAACAGGCTGCGAAGGACAAGCTTGAGAAGCTTTCGCCGGCCGAGCAGGAAAAGCGGAAAGCTTTGGAAAAGAAGCGTCAACAGCGCAAGTCCGGTGGTCGGGTCAAGATGCGCTGAGGCGGGCTACTCGGCTTCTGCTGGGCTCCATCCATATTACCTACCTTACTGCTTCTTGCCTCCGCTCTGAAGAGAACCAATACAAAGATATTTGCTGCATTTATGTGGCATTTGGACACCTCTTGTTCTCTCGTGATCTGTGCTCTGTGTGTGTTGGAAGCGCGGTGTTGTGAGCGAGAAGATCTCAAAAAATCCAAACATCCGAACAACTCTGACAACAACTCTGCCACCACCCGCGCATCCTACGCATCGGAAGAAAATGTACGCGTCGCCGATCCCTGGCACCGCCGTAAACCGCGTTCGGCGCAGTGTAGCGGCTGGTCGACGCGCTTCTGGCTCGCCCGCCGTTCGTGCCGCCCCAGGGACCACATCACAACAGCTCTTACCCGGAGCGATCCTGCTTCAGGATGGTGTCACAACTGTCTCCGTCAACTCGGCGCTCCCAGCAGATGTACGACAGGAGCTCGCGCACGTCGGTGAGTGGGGAAGCGCTGCTCGCGCTGCGCGTCTGACAAAGGCCAGCCCGTGTCGTACAATCTGGCCTTGTCGAAGTCTCGCGTCCATCTTTGACTGACCTCCAGATTCTTCACTCAGATCCATATACGGACCCGTTCTCGGGCTTCCTCGATTCGACCACGAACTATGCTGTACTGGTCACAAGAAAGAGGATCCTGGTCTGGAACCACTACCCAGTAAGTTGGAAGCCCCGGCCCCCGAATGTCGCTGATGCTTCCCGGCTGAGCTCTACCTCCTTGCGTCTCGCCTCTTCTTCACTCTTCACAGCGCGGCGTGCTACCTTCGCCATGCTTCCGTCTTTCGCTTGCGGCGCCAGTGAGCAGCTCGGACGCTCTGCCTCTCGTTGTCTTGGCTCCAAGCCCCTCGGAAAGAGAACCCGGCGTGATCGTCGTCTTTCCGAATGGGTCGATCTCCTTCATCGAGAGCGTGGCCGCAGCTGAGGCAGTCGAAAATGGTCAGCAGGTCGGCTTGATGCTTGTGCCGAACGAAGCTGTGACGGTGTTGAGAAGATATGGGGTGAGTTCTACAGTGCAAGCTTTAAAGCAGGGTCAAGCTGGCTGACGTGTGCTGTCCTTGGAAACGCCATAGATGTATTCCTTCGCTATCGCTACAAGTCACTCGCGCCTGTATCGCTTGAGTATTGTTCTTCAGGATGGGCGGCGCGTCGCCCAGGTTGCCCCCTTTGTCCATTCCAAGGGACTCCTCGGTCGGCTATTTGGCTCGTCGTCGACATTCGGGCAGAGCTCCGAGCCAATCCTTTCACTAGCCTTGGGCGAGGGTGTGGGTGTCAAGCTGCTGTATGCGCTGAGTCCGACTAGTGTTCAGAGATGGCACCTCGTCGAAGGAGGAGTGGACAGTCTGGCCGTAGAACAGGAGGTACGATCCTTGATCATCACGGCCGTGCAACAATCACGCGAAGCGGCATCGACGGATCTTGCTGCGAATGCAACAACTATCTCCCTGCTGGATTGTGCTGTCACAGTGTGAGTCCGGAAACATCAAGTGCATCTGGCTACGTGGGCTGACGTCGAATGGTGTTCTCAGCGGTGGAGGCCTAGCAATACTGTTTGCAGAGCGCACTGGGTCGTCGGCCCCAAGCTCCGGGGGAATCGCGGTCCTGAACTTCAATGCCACGACCTCCTCGCTGTTCGTCGCCAACGTGAAGATCCTGAAGGGCATCTTTGTGAGTCTTTCTTGTTCCGCTGTGAAACGATCCGGAACCGACACTGAAGACACTTTTCTTTCACAGGAGTTGGATTCCAGACCAGAATACCGACCCCATCTCGTGATTCCTCACGGTGGTTCAGCAGCTTTCATTATTCTCCCATCATCTTTGACTGCTTGCCTGCTCGATTCCAGTGAGTCCGTCATGAGTCATTATAATGTGAGCGCTTTCTCTGACAAATCCTCCCCGCAGACTTCGAGTTTCAGGTCGTGCTCAAGAATCAGAACAAGTCCAGAATCTTTGGCTTCGGCTTCCAAACCGCTGCATCGCAGACTGGAGATGCTGCCGTCGCCTTGCTAACCACGTCGACACCGCCTCTTCTGGTGCACTTGCGCATCGCTGCTGCTCAAGAACATGATTTAAGGTGAGTGCGGTTGAACAACTGATTTTGCAAACAGGGACGGAACTACGGAAGGCTGATATCATCTCTGGTAGGTTGCAAAACGCCGAGGATCAAGAAGAGGCAAAAACTGTTGATCTGCAAACATTTGTTCGTCAAGCTGTGCTCTACGGACAGCAGCCAGCAGTGAGTACACAGTCGCGTCTACATTTCCTGAAGATCTGCCACCAAAGACTCTGACTCGTTCTCCCACACAGAATCCGCTGGCTTTCATCCTGTCAGCTTCTCACGAAGGCAATTTTGCCACTGCTGTAGAACGACTGAGTGACGACTTTATGTCAACAGGTGAGAGCATAAGTGACGAAGCTCAAGAGCGGAAGCCAGCTATTGACGCAAACGATTTCTCAGAAAATTCTGATGTCGCGGCCGTGATGGACGTACGCTCACATCTCGCTGCCAAGAAGGAGAGACTTTCGGCGCTCATTGCGTTCATCAGACAGAGTGGACAGCTGGGCAAGGTCAGTAGTCTTTTCCGGGTAAAGAGTCAGAGCTCGGTCGCCTGGATGCTGACCCATCGTTCACTTGCAGCTCCCTGCCGCGAGCCGAAGAAAGCTATGCGCGGACGCCGAATTGATCGACGCTGCCACTGCGTGCTACACAGCACATGACGCCGGCCTCAAGTAAGCTTGTGCATCAGTAACATTCCAATTCCATGTCGGGTACTGACCGCATTCGCTGTTCAGGTCACACTCGTACGAGCACCTTCTTGGGCAGGCCATCGGTGAAGTTATGCGGAGGAGAGAGCTCGATCACCAAGAAGACGCTATCAGAACCTTCTTCCGCAAATATGTGAGTCATCTTGTTTCTCTCTCATCCACACACGAAATGTTGCACGTGAGGCTGACTGTCAGCCACTGTTGTTACACAGGTCATTTTGCTTCCGGAGGTCTTCGATCAGCTGGCGGCTACCGTGAGACAAGTTTCCACCGCGGATGTTGATGCGAGGACCGTATTGCTTTCAGAGGTCAACCAGATCGTCCTGGTGCGTTGTCTTGTCATCTGTGACTCACAGAAAATCCTCAGCTGACAATTGCCATTCTTCAGGCTGCTTACATCGCCGGCACGCGTCGTCATGAGCTTAGCGCAACTACGTACGACCTGGCATCTGGGCCGGTTGCCTTCGAGGCATGGTCCTTCAAGATGTCGTCTTTGGACCTGCTGGAGCTTTTGTACCATGCCACAGAGCGTCTCATCCGCGATCGAAGCCTTAAGCTGGGTAGCATCATTGATGCGGAGCACCAGGGTGCCGGGACGGCTGAAGTAGAGGAGGGCAAAAGAGCACAACGCGAACTGAAGACCCACCTGTGCGACTTGGCCGACTACACTCTCGGCACATATGAACACCGACTTCTGTACCTTCTTGCCGAGAGCTCAAATCCGGAGGCTAGTGAGGAGCACGATCGACTGGAGCAGCGATACAAGAATGCTCGACCAGGGATGATCCTGCCCTTGGTACACACTGGACGGCAAGACCGCGCTTTCCAGCTTGCGGAACGGCACGGTGATTACCAGACGCTCACCAAGCTCTGCCAGGAAGCATCTGGCGGTGCTATGAAGGACCGAGCTGCTCAATATGTGCAGACATACGGGCAAAACTTTGCTTTCGAGCTGTATCAATGGCACATTGAACACGATCGCACCAGGGACCTTCTCTTGCTTGGCGAAGATGAGCAGCAGGGCAAGTTGTTGCACGCATACCTGGAGAAGACTGGTAACACGCGGATTGCCTGGCTTCAACAGCTGCAAATGCAGCAGTTCTGGGGATCGAGCACGAGTCTTTTGAAGACTGTCAACACAGAACCGGACCTGCGATCTCGTAAGCTCATGCTTAGTATCAGCAAGCTGACCTATGCGGCCGACTTGGACGAGGACTCCCTGGCTCTACCCGAAGTTCAGCACACCATCGACACTATTAGCGAGAAGATGGACATGGTCGCTACCCAGGTCAGACTACTCGGCAAGCTCAAATCGTATCTAGCTGAATCGGACCGCGACGTGGACGCCGCTGTGAAAGAGATCACTATGTTGGCAGCTTCAAGGCTGGAAGCGTATCCCGCCTTTGCAACGGTGAGTTCAGATTTTGTCTGCTGGACAATCTTTTTCCATTTCTGACATTACATTCATTCATCAGCTCTTTGCGCAAGCTTGCAAGAAGCTGTGGAACCATCAGGCTGTGTCTTCCGAAGAGCTGATAGACCTATTCACCTTGCGAGATTGCGCCGATGACGAAGTGGGATCTTACATATCCGCTCTCGAGGTCTTCATACGCTCTACGGACGACCCCGCAGCAAGAAGAAGCGATTACTTAAGAGCGATCTGGCGCCGCATAATCTTGCATGATGAGTGAGTTACGGTGCCCATGACTTGCCTTCTATCCTTCGACACAAGCTGACTGCTATTCGTGTGCCAGCTGGGATGTCATCGCTGATACGGAAGGAGTCGACGACGAGACGATCCATGCGAGCCTTCGAAGGACAGCACTGTACTACGTCATGAAGACCATCAAAAGAAGAGGTAAACGTTGCGTGAAGCACTTTATGTAATCAACTCGGCGCTGACAGTAGCATCTTTTCAACAGCTGGTTACGAACTTGCGACAGTCGAGCCTCACCAGCTCGCCGAGGGACCTTCTCTGGAGTCACTTCGAGGTCGCTTCGAGAGCGTCCCAGAGCAGTACCTGAAAGAGGTCCAAGCCGACTACGAGACGGAGGTCGGGTTTGTGTCACAAATTCTTCGAGAGCATGAAGCATGGCTTCAGCAAGTCTACCGCCTCGTGGTACAGGACGACCAGGAGGAACTCGAAGCGGAACAGGAACTGACGACTGACGGTCTGCAGCAGGAGCAAGAGGAGGAGGAGGAAGACAGGACCGAGCACGGCCTTAATGAGGAGGGTCAGCATGAGGAGGAGTACGAGGAGGAGGAGGAGGAGGAGGACCTTGAGGACGACTTCCAAGGCGAGGAGATGACAGAGCTGTCTGCAGATGTCGATACAGTCATGGACGGTTGACACAGGCGCGAATTTGATTGCCACGTATTTTCAAAGACATGAACGAGAGTGGGCTGTGATTGCAAAACTTCACATCCAGAATTTGCCTGTAAAAGTGGAAGAGTTGTGAATATGACAGCCCCATTGCACTATCGGTATGAAAAGCGTTGGCGACCTACCTCTGCACTTCTTCGACCCACACAGACATTTCTGTGCGCCGATCGTCTCCAGCTCGGAGTCATCTTCCGCAGTTTCGAGCTTCTTGCGCTGCGCTTTGCCTTTGAAGCCCTTTGTGGACAGCGAGCGAGGGAACTGCGACGCCGACTGTTCCACGGCATCGTCCTCCTCATCCAAATCGGACGAACCGGCCGCTTGACCTGGTTGACTCTCGTCGTCCTCGCGGTCATCGTTGCTGTACGAGAAGGTGAGTTCTTCTCCCTTCGGGATAACCCTTGTTGAGAAGAAGACGAGGTACTGATGCCAAGGAGGGTTGCGAGTTCAGTGAGATGGCCTGCAGATTGACTTCGGAAGGCAGGAAGGCACTTACTGGACGAATGATGTAGCCTGCTTCTGGTCCGAAGTAGACGGGGTATATGGTAAGGTTCGGTTCGCATGAGTGATTGATGTATCGACTGATGTTACCCCAGAACGTCGCGTCGACCTGAAAATAAACACATCGAAGGTAGTCAGACCACCAGTCGGACACCATGCAGCAAGCAGGCCGCTCTGCAGAGTTCTCGGACTCACAGTCAACATGGGGTCTTTCCACTGTCTGTGCCAGATTGCGGCCTTCCTCTTGATCTCGTCACTGTTCAAAGGAAGCGGCTATCTCGGCCAGATGACACGCACAGTGAGCCAAAGACGCATGAGCGCTCAAAATGCGAGAAAGCTGATCGAAATGTCACGAACTTACCTCTTGTCCCATTTTCTTTCGTTGGACGTTGTATGGTCTGTAGAGAGTCTCCAGTTTGACGTGCCAAGCATCGATGTAAAGCAGATAGCCCTGGCCGACTTTCTGCAAGGGAGAGAACGTATGCAACGATACCGATGAGCTTCAGGAAAACAGAGCGCCTCCTCTCACAAGCAGCGTCAAACGGGGGTTTAACATACTCACATCGTACATATCACCTCGTTCTTTGATGACGGTGCCGTATCCGTCCAGCAATTCGCCCGTGTAGCACAGAACGAAGGCTCGGGCAGGAATCTTCTCAGTCGTACGCAAGCCCCAGCCACGTCCGTTGTCCGTCTTGAACAGTTCGACGCCGTATTTCCGACCGAACTGTACGTTCCGATTACGACACATATCGGAGCATCCGCAGAGATCATTGCACTCCCATATGACGGAATTCACTGGCACCTCGGGGTTGAGGTTGCCATTTTGATCATAAGGGAAGGTGCTGATCTCTTTCCACGTCTCCGGATCGAGATCCTTCATCTTCTGAATGCATGAGCATGTTTCTGGGTCGCATTCGTCGTCGTCGCAGTCGCAGCCGTGGGGCTTGTGTGCGCCGTGGGATATCGAAGAGATCCCGGACACGTAGTCGTTCGTCCAGCAGAAATCGAGAGGCGGATGTGGTTGGAAGTCCACAGTGTTCGAGATCCTGAACTCCGCCTCCGAGTTCTGTGCATATGCGAAGGATTTTGAGATTGAGCTGACTCTGCCAATTCCGAGGAGGAGGACATGCCAGTGGCCACACTCACCTCATGCTCCTGGACGTAAGCGCGATATGCCTCCGCAGCCCACATCCGATTCTCCTTGTCAAGAACTGCACCTTCAGCTTCGAGCTTGGCCTCCTGTCGAGCAAGCAGATCAGGGAAACGAACGAACTCATTCCGACTCCAGCAGAGATCGAGGACCTCTCGCGAGCTGAACTTCAGTCTCTTCTTCGGCCGCTCCTTGGACTTGACGTCTGTAGATACCGCAGAACTGGAGGACGATGGCTTGGAGCCACTCGGAAGCAGCGAAGAGGACGACATCTTCGCAAGCATACAAGAAGAGGATGTCGTTGGGAAGCAGGAGCGATGTCGAAGGAGCGAGAAACATCAGAATCTCGAGGTTCACAGCGTGAACAGTGTCTGAACGTGTCGAGAACATGCGCGAAACGGTGTCTTTCGAGAACGAACTCGACAGGTGGACGCGACGCGACGCGCTTCCGACTTCCACGATCTTTTGCCAGGGAAGGAAGCTCAGGTAGTACAGTGGCTCAACATGTCAGCGGAGGCAGGACCTTCGACGGCCAGGATGAAGGTCGAGGAAGCCACCATGGTGACTGGGCGAGCCAAGCGCTCTACAGCGGGCAATCGGTGAGGAACCATCGCACCTTCCCTTGTCCTTTCGAGCGAGTTCGACTAACGTTTTGTTCATCTTCCAGGATGAAAGCGCTCTTGAAGTCAGGCCTGGAACCAGAAGAACTGTTTGAGGAAGTTGCGAATGATATCGATTTTGAGGCCGCTCAAGGTGCGTACGGTTCCTGATGGGGAAGAAAGAGACGCCAGTGCTGAAGTGGCTCTCTACCCTTCCCTCAGCGGAACCCGATATTATCGATTCTGATTTTGACAAGTCTAGTGACGAGGAGATCCCCGAGGATGTGGCCGAGAAGGAGGTCGAAGCTCTGGAGAAAGCGAACAAGAAGGTATGTCAATTCCTTCTCTGCCCCTGAAGTACACAAATGTTGACCCTGTAGCATTTTCAGGCCGAGCGGCAGAAGAAGCTACCACCGGCATTGCGATTGGCAAGGGCACAGAAGAGCAACATCGGAACAGCAGGGGTCGGCTCGAGTAGCGGTATCCGAAAACGAAAGTCCAAGGCCAAAGCGGTCGATGCTTCGGAGGAGAATGGCTCAGAAGGCGGAGATGGCCAAGGAGAAGGCCAGGCCGAGCCTCTTCGAGCAAGCAATCGGAAATCGACGTTGGCACGAACCCAGGAAGTCACCAACAAGATCAAGGAGAAGCAGGAGCGGGCTGCCAAACGGGCTCGTCAGAACCCCCATAAAATGCGGGTCAAACTTACGCAGGACGCCTTGATCGCTGAGGCTCTGGAGACAGAGGAGATGAATCGCGAAAGCTTGAAACAGTACTTCGAGCAGGAGGAGGAGCGTAAAGCGAAGGCAAGAGCGCCAAAAAGGACTGCGATAGAAGGTCCCTTCGTGCGGTGGAGGTCCATTGCTATTAGGAACGATTCTGCAAGGGCGATTGGTCCTGGAGTTGCGACGGAGCACGGTGCACTGGTCGAAGTCCTCGATGAAAGTACCCATGCTTCCACGTCTGCCCGTGCCATCACGACGACCGACACCGCACTCACGAGCGATCCAGCGATAATGGCACGCGCAGAAGTAGCGCGTGCACGAGCACAGGCAGCCGCGACGACAACTGTCACTTCTGCGCCGACAACCTCGTACTCACGCAGTCTGGTCTCGCTGCACGACCTGGACGAAGATGTTGAATGGTTCGATCGACAAGCGGCACTGTTCGGCGACCATTGCGAATGGGATGTTCACGAGGTTGTCGTTACACACAATCGACGCGTCCATCCGCGACAGAGCATCTGCCCCATCACGGGATTGCCAGCACTGTATCGAGACGGCCGCACCGGCGTTCCTTTCGCCACGGTTGAAGCTCAGCACGTCCTTACTGATCTGCTGGACAACGAGTACGTCTGGACGGGTAGTCTAGGGGAGGCTATGCTCAATGTTGGGTGTTGGCTGAATCGAGAAGATGAGGCGGGGGCAGGAGGAATCTTGACTCAGGCGCGTCAACTAGTCAACAATAATGCTCAATCGTAACACAATACTGATCAAGATCAACAACTGGACGTTTGCAAGTCCGAAATGCTTTTCATTCTAGATTCAGTTTGTGAGAAAGGAAGAAATTTGAGAGGAGCGCTGTTCAAGGACGATGAGGGAACCAGCCCTTCCCAGGTCCGATGTCTGGGCGGCCTTCCCAAGGGGCCGAATCAGGCAGAGTTTTGGCCTTCTGCAACTTGGCCGCTACCAGCTCGGCAGCGCGCATAACACGAAGCAGATTCTCGCCTGCAAAGCCTTGAAGCTCGCGGTAGCTCCATCCGCGCTGATGCAGCTCAGCCAAGAGATTCGGATACTTGGACACGTCTTCCAATCCCTTGGGGTACTCGGGCCCGCCATCGTAGTCGGTACCCAAGCCGACGCGCGAACGACCGACGATGCTGGCGATGTGGTCGATGTGGTCTGCTACGTTGGCGACCGTTGCGTTGGGAGCGACGAATTCGGACACGGCAGGGACCATGACGACGCCGTCCTTCGCGCCGGCCTTGGTGAGGAGTTGAAGGACATCGTCGGGCACGTTGCGGATGTGGTTGTAGAGAACGCGTGATCCGCTGTGAGAGAACATGACGGGTGCTTCGGAAAGCTCGATGGCTCTGAAGTGGGATTAAAAACGAAACACTCAGATAAAGATTGACATGACTGAGATAAATGCACGGAGGTTGACACTTACTGTCGTGCGGTGTCGTCCGATGTGTGGGAAATGTCGACAAGAACGCCGAGTCGATTCATCTCCTTGACGAGTCGCTTACCAAAGTCGCTCAAGCCATGGTGAAGAGGATTGAGTGGGACGCCTGAGACACTGCCGGCGCTGTCTGCGAAAGCATTGTGGCAGGTGTGCGTCAAGGTGACATACTTGACTCCAAGCTTTGCAAAGCTGAATTGAGAGCAGACAGTCGGAGGGTCAGCAAAGAAGTAGCTCACCGTTTCCTCCTATCGGACGAACGATGCGAGAACTTACGATCGGATCGTGCCGAGCGAGTTGCCGAGGGAGTGGGCTCCTTCGATGGCGGGGATGTGACTGATCTTCCCATGGGCAAAATTGTGTCGTATCTCAGCGACGGACCGAGCGACGGCGACATCGTGCGGGAAATGAGTCTCGAGCAGGTAAGTGACGTCCAGCTGCTCAACAGTGTCCCGAACTGCATTCGTTGGGTTCGTAAAGTTCTCTCCCTCGGGAATTCCAATATCGTTGCCGCAGGGCACGTAGGCGATGGAGAAGAAGCCACCGGCCCTTCCTTCGCGCAAACGGGGGATATCGACCTGGCCGTACACCTTCTTGTCGTAGTCAAATTTGCTGATGTCGCCACCGGCAAGGAGGCGGGCGACGACGGGCAGATCGATGTGGCCGTCGATGAGGGGTGTATGCTTGAGCACGTCCCGAGCGACGGCTAGACTCTGGCAGATGGGAACCAGAACGAAGAGTGTAAACTAACTATCTAAGGACGCGTCGGAAGGGACCCATGCAAACTCACCTGCGAAGCGCTTGGGCCACCGAACGCGTAAGTGGAGATGCTAGCGAATAGCCATGCAAAAGCTTCGCCCGCGGAGGCATTCAAGACGACCATCTTTCTGTGCAAGTAGGTTGTGCAAGTGGGAAGAAAGAAGCAACGGAGAGCAATTCCAACAGCGCAACGAAGAGTAGACTCAGAGCGTCGAGGAAGGGTAGCAAGAGAAAGCGAAACTGGATCACGAACGCCGGAAGCACTTGAATGTCAGGTCGATGGACGAGCGGGAAGGGAAACTATTCACACACAACTGAATACTGAACCGATGGGCGTGTACAGCATCGAGCTCTGGGCTAGGTTCGAGGTGATGCCTTGACCTCAGGCGGGCGGAAATGGATGGTGTCATCCACCACGTGGCGCAGACTCGGGCGTTCGGATAAACTACGTTTTTGAAAAGAGTTTTTCGTCGCGTTCGGTGCTTTTCGGGACAGCCACGCGACGGGACGCGACGGCCCAGAAAAAAAAGCAAGCTTGGAGAGACCATCACGTCCTCGACACCTTCCAAAGCGAGCGTGGAATTCAGAAGGAAGAACATGGCGAGCGACGGTGAAGACTTCGAAGAGCAAGGTACGTATAGGGGTCGATGCTGAACAGGGGGCATAGCGCTCCAAACGCGTCGCTTTCGCCACTGTCGGGATTTCTGACAATTCTCTTGAAAATGTATTTCCTAGGCTCAGCAATCCCAGAAGAGGAGGCAGAGGCCGAATCCTCGACAGCGCCGCCCAAGAGAAAGCGTGGAAGACCGTCACTGGGTGGGACCTCCACGGATCGTATGCAGCGGCAAATCGAAAAGGCCATTGCAAAGTTCCGCGGATGGCCCGCTCGCGACATCATCATCAACAATGAAGGCTACGGGGCTATCTTACAAGCTCTCAAGAAAGAGTACAATTTGAAGTACAACGAGGGTGCTTTCTCCGAGGCAGAAGTCGACATTATCCGCAGGCAAGTCAAACTCTTCATGAAAGTGTGTATGCATTCAAGGGCACAAACGACAAGTCTTTCCTCTTTCCTTTCGACACGCTCATGATCTTCACTATTCCTGCTGGACGAACAGAGAAACCGAATGACCGAAGAACACCTGAAGAGAATCCTCTACGGGGCCAACACGAAGGCCAACAAAGGTCCCATGAAAGAGCTTATTGTCATGGCGGGTAAGTGGTAATTGCGCTCAACGTTTTCAACAGGTTGAAGGATCACGTCTCATGGCTGATTGACTTCGACTTTCATCAGCTACGGCGTTGAATGGAGCGCGACCTTACCCTGCGGTGCGAGAATTCATTCAACGCCAGTATAGGGAAGGCGCATACCAAGGTCGATGGACCAAAGAGGAACTCGTCCAATTAAAAGCGTGAGTCATTGATTTAGACGACCTGCAAAAGGCCGCACGGATCTTGGCCGAAGAACAATCAGAGTCTGGTCTTGAGCTCACGCAAAAACCTCAACATCAGTTCGATTGAGAAACATGGCAACAGATGGGCTCAAATCGCGGAGGAGGTCGGGCGCGCAGGAGAAGACTGCCGCAAGAAATACGAGCTGATCAGCATGGGAGAAAAGCGCGCCTCGGGTAACTTCATCACAGGTATGTCGAATTGGCAATTCAAACTAGGAGGTCAGTCGTTTCTGAACTCTGCTTTTCATTGTCATGTAGGAAAGTGGTCGGATGAGGACGCACAAAAGCTTATCGATACTGTGGACCGTGTTGCCGAGGAGATGGGCATCGAGGGCGAAATTCCAAGCTACAGCCAGACCAAAGTTGTCGCGCTCTGGGATACTGTGGCCAAGCAAGCCGATATTCGACGAGATGCCACGCAGTGTCGAAACAAGTAGTACGTCTTTCATGCACTTCTCCACCCAATAAGCTCTGCCTGGCACTGACCCAGAATTTTATTTCCAGCTTCGCAATGGCAAATAGGCAAGCTGGTATCCGCCGGCGAAGGGCGTACAATATGGGCACAAATTGGAATCCGGAGGACAGACTCATCCTTGTCGATCGGTGAGTCACTTCAAAAGCCCAGGAACAGCAGTACGATTCACTGACAAAATACTCATGAATGACACCTCGGCCGTGACATATGCTGATTCTATCTTTAGAATCACCGCACAGCTGCGACACAGCTGGAATCAAGAGAGCGATATCAACTGGGAGAAGCTCAGCGACGACACCTGGAATTGGCCTGCCGGGGAGCTTCTCAAACGGTGGGAGTTCATCAAGGAGAAATACCTCACCCGGAAGTTGAGAATTCCCAACTCTTTTGTCGGTGAGTCAATCATGTGGCTCTGCTACAAGGAAGCACAGACGTCCACCCTTCGCTTGCTGATTCGATTCCGTGTTGTCCCCTACCGTCATTCCCACTGACCCATCAGGTCAATTGGAGTTGATCCGGCGAAGAGTTCTCAGACACAAAGAGAAGTACGTTCGGAGAAAGGAGAAGGAGCAGCAGCGACTCATCGCGGAGAAGAAGCAGCAGAAGAAGGAGGCCCGGGCAGCTGCTCGGGCAGCGGCTGCAAATGATGAAGAGCAGGCTGCCGATGACTCGGATCGAGAGCGGACTCCCCCTTCTGCCCGACCCCAAACAAATCAGACGAACGATAAGGGAAAGGGTAAAGCGACGGAACCCGCACAGGTTCTGGGCAAGCGATTGCGTACCAACTCATCCGATGAAGGAACCAGCTCGGACTCTGACGAGAATCTTGCGACTGCATTGGCGAGGAAGGCATCGCGCCAACCTCCCAAAGCCCCGGCGCGATCTTATGCCGACTCGGATTCTGACTCGGACTCTGACTCCGGGAAGCGTCCGCGCCTAAGTGGGGTTCCACTCTCACTCTCACGCCCAGCTGCAGCTTCGAGGTCGCGTTCGGTATCCAAGGGCGGATCGGACTCGAGTTCGGATTCGGATTCGGACACGAGCACGGACTCTGAACCAGCTATGACCTCTCAGGAGGTCAGACGAGTCGCAGCGAAGAGAAGTGAGGCGTCCACGTCCAAGGCCAATGCGAAGACTTCCTCTGCTCGGAACACTGCTAGGTCCGGATCCGGCTCGGGCTCTGGTTCCAGTTCTAGCTCCAGCTCTGGCGCGGGCAAGAAGAGCTCGAGTGACAGCAGCTCTTCAGGGGATGACAGTAGTTCCTCGGACGACGACAGTTCTTCGTCTTCGGGCGAATCTTCGGACAGCTCCTCTTCTTCCGATTCGTCGGACAGCGACAGCGATGACGACGAGGATGAGGAGCAGAAGCGCAAGGGCAAGGGAAAGGTCAGGGAGATGGAGAAGGGGAAAGGGAAGCAGCGGGCGGTGGGCCTACCATACGATTTGATTGACAGCGATGAGGAGGATCGCGCCATGCGGGACGATTGAACCCGTCAACGATACTTCAACCTCGGCGTCCCTGATGTTTCCTCTTTGTTGAGCAGAAGCTCTTCACTCTCCCTACTTCCGACCTTCATCCAAAGTGCCAGTACATACCCTAGCATGCATCGAATCATCAATCAGCTGTTCTTTCACAGCTCCGCCCCTGTCACGGTCGTTGGCAGACCACCCTTCGTTGCTCTAATCACCCTAGGTGCGTATGAGTACAATAAAGGATAGGCTTGACCCCCTTTGCGGCCTGTTTCTGTTCCTCGCGCACAGGGGTTCAGCACTGGTGAACGGCACCGGTCCGTCCACTGGCAAAATCACTGAGAGCGGTGCCCACTGTGAAAGACCATAACGAATGAGATCAGTAGCTGTTCGGATTCACAACGACCAGACGAAGCGCTCCCTACTGGAAACTCACAGGAGATGACGAGAACGGTCACGCCGAATGAAGCAGTGAGCCAAGCCAGCGGTTGAATAGACTGCCACCACCTCCTCCGCTTCTGGCGTGTGCTCCCGACGCTGCGATGTCGCAATGATGCACCGGGCCGCAAAGGCAGCTCGAGGTCTTCCAGAAGCTCCGGTCCGCTGTGGTCTGCGGAGCCTTCCAGATCCTCGAGAGTATCCTGTCCATCCCCTTCCCGCGCGTAGATACCGCCTGTGGGTGCATTCGCACTCTCTGGCCATACCTCGCCATCATCTTCTTCACGATCGCCGTTACCCAACGGCGTACTGCCAGATGCCTGATTATCGCCTTCCAACTGAAGTCCGTCCGGAATCGGCTTCTGACTCAATTGCGAATTGAGCTTGAGATAGCAGATGGCAGGGAAGATGAACGCCAAGCTCGTCGCGCTCAGCCCACCCGTCAACTCGAGGACGATGCCGAGGTCGCAGGTCATCAGACTGACGAAGAGCGCGGTGACGACGAGCGAAGAAGTGAAGATCAGATGTCGGCTCTGATTGAACTCGTTGGCGAAGAAGTAGGTCTCCAGGACTTCACGTGCGACGAAGGCTTCGAGCGGGAAGGTGGTGAGCATGTTTAGGGCGAAGCAGAATCTTGCAATGTTGACCATGGTATCGTCCTCAGGGAAGTTATTCTGTAGATTGAGTGGGCCAGATCGTCAGTCTGAGACGTCAAACATCATTCGGCAACTCGCGGGGACGTCAAAGACACGCACCAAGATGTTTCCGAGCGTCTTCTCCTCAAAACTCCAGTAACCGCCTACACTCATTACGATAGCAGCGATGGCGGCGATCATGGTAGAATAGTGGGTGACTTTGCCGAACTTGTCCATGGAAGGCTCCTTGAGCGAAGAAAAGATGAGGAGGGAGTTGTGATGGCAGACGAAGGCGAAACTGATGACCGATATGGATCGCACAAGTTTGCTGGGATAAATGAAGGTGAACTGCAATGTCGCGAACAAAGCTGGGAAATCAGCATCTCATGCATTCACAAACGCGCTTTCTCAAATGCTAGACTCACTCGTAGTGCCGGGTCGCCGGTCAACTCCGCGGGCATCGCTGGTCCCCTCACAACGACGGTGGTAATGATGAGTACCATAGAAATGAGAGCAATGGCGGAGGCTTTGCTCAGGCTCTCAATGTTCCGATAGAGACAGAGAGGGTAGGAGATGAGGAGTGTTGACGACAATATTACGAATTGGCGGTTGGAAAGGAAGGAGCCGGTGGTGCCAGGGAACAGCCAGGTGATGACATGGGGTAATGTGTCGCCTGTACCGGAAAGATGTGTGAGATCCGAAATCCAATGGTAAAGGTCACATGTGTGTAGGACTTACCAATGACAACCTATGGGCGAGCGTCGGATAGGAGGAAGAAGACAAGGTCAGCTAAAGTTATCACTCTTGATAAAGAGTAGACACATACGCAGAAAGCACACATTCTATATTAGGAGGGATACGAAGGTAAATCAGCAAGAATGAAGACAGTTTCAGACAATATATGCTAGGGGAGGCTCACCCTCCGAACGCAAATGCGAACTGCATGACCGAAACGGCCGCTGCAGAAAAGAAGAACTCGGCACTTGAGATAAATGCATTCGCAAGCATCAGAGCGGACTTCACGCTTACCTTTCCCAGGATGGCCAAAGCATCGTTCCATGATCTCGATGTATGTTGGTGCTCCGCTGAGCTTTGCGTTGAGGACGATGAGCCGAATCGTCCAGTCTGTTAAAAGCGCCAGGCCTACAAGCAGGACCAGACCGGCTACAAATCCTGATTCTCGCATTGCCAATGGTAACCCTGTAGGGAGAAGATACTCGGTTTAGCTCGTTAGGTCCATGAAGATGCGCATATATTGACACGTACCGACAACTCCAGCTCCCAAAATCGAGTTTGCCATGTTCCATGTCGAATCAAATACACCCGCGCTCCTCCTCAGCCAGTCGGGCAGATCATTTGGATCCCAATCTGGCAAATGCCGTTCGCGGAGCTGCCGCAGCTCATTTCCGAAGGAGTCCAATGACTGCCGCCCGGGACCCCCAGAGCCAATCAATGGGATCCGGTCGATCAGGCGGGTCGGCGTCGTGGGAGTCGTGGGCGCAGATCCTGGCCCATCTGCTCGTCGCATCCGAGAGACGGGGGTTCCCTGCCGGATAGAAAGTGCCTGGAGAGTTGCATCGTCGCTGTCATCGTCGTCGGCATCGATACCTGCCCCGTGCGTGAGGTCTAGACTGTCCGAGTCCGCTTCGAAGGCGGCCTCCCGCGCTTGCTGCGCCCACTTGATGCCGTATCCAGGTCGAGTGGTAGGTTCCGATGGATCTCCTGCGCTATGGTCGTCGAGGGAGTCCTGGGCGGAGAAGAGGACGTCGCTGTTGCCATTCTTGCTGGTATCCCATACTGAGCCATTGCGCTCTGAGGAGGAAGAGGCTGCCATTACTTCTGCGCCTTGCCCGCTCTGTACTTCTTGTTGCGCTCAATGCGTGCGCGCGTGAGGTGCGGTTGCAGGATAGCTAGGGTGGTGGAGGAGAGGAGATGATGGACAGGAAGAAGAACGTCCGAGCGCGGAATGAATGAGAAGATCCTCCGCCCCGTGGGAATCCTCAAGGTCGACCTCATCTTCACCTCAACCACGACGACGAGGATCAGAAGATGTCGCAACGTGTTGACAAAGGTCCCAAGTTCAAGCCAAGTGTTCCGGTGCGACGGCCAGGCGCGGGTGCCGCTTCGACATCAACACCTGCCTCCTCCTCCTCACAGCTGTCGACTGCCCATGCGGGTGAAGGCCAGCCAGCTTCGTCGCAGGAATCAGCGCGGCAGACTGAAGGAGGCTCTCAATCTCGGTCCCAGGCTCCTCCATCGAACGAGAGCGGGCCAAGTTCGAGTCAGACCCAAACACGGATCGGCCCTCCTACTGGAATTGCTGCGATCCGACCCCCAACGCAGATCACCGCCGCGGGACTCAGACTGACTCCTCGCAGGACAGCGCTCACCCCTGGTTCGCAACAATCTTCGCAGCCTGAACAGCGACCTCCCGCTAGCATTCCCACTCCGCCAGCTTCAGGCCAGGCACGCGCAGCTCCCATCAGAGTTGGACGACCCCCCCAGCCGACACCTTCTACAGAGGCTTCGCAAGGAGGAGAGGCAAGCAATGACGAGGAAGAGGAGGATCCGGAGGATGCGCTGGTCCGAAATGCGCTTCGAGAAGGTGGTCCAATTGAAGATGAAGACCCAGGCGATGAGAACGGGGAAAGCTCTACTACGAGATCCAAACGAGGGAAGAAGCCTCCCCGTGCCAAGCGATTGACCGTGGACGAGGAAGAAGCAGCATACGAAGAACAGATTACACAAGAAGGTGCGACCTTGGACGAATCTCGTCCAGCGCCGGAGGATATCTCCATGTCCGCTCTCGCTCGGTACGAAGTCCGGGCGGGCAAGGCTTCAAAACGGACATTTGACATGATGCGGAAGCACGAGGTACACAAGGAGGATCTCAAGAAGGAGCGGAAGGAACTTGAAGACATGCTAGTCAGGAAGCGGAAAGCGGGTAAAGACTGGCTCGAGAAGTTCGGGTCCGAAGAGGAAGAAGCTGCGGAAGATGAGAAGAGGAGGAGTCTGAGGAGAAAGGCAAAGAAGGACAGGCGGAAGGAGAGGGGCGATGATGGAGAAGAGGACGGGGACGAACAAGACGATGAAGATGGTAATGATGCTGAGCTCGAGGGGGAAGCTGCTCCGGACACCGTAGCGAGAATTCTGGCGAACGAAGTCGGGGATAACGATTCGGACGACGGAAACAGCATGACGAGCGAAGAGGGTAGCGACCTGGATGCTCCTCCGGCTGCACGCCAGAAGAAGGGGAAGGAGAAACAAGCTGCCCCTCCTCCAGTGCCTCCGAAGCGCGGCCGTTCGAAGGGGAAGAATCAGGCCGCCGCTTCTGCACCTCAGGATTCGTCCAGTTCCGGATCGGATTCCGAAGACGACGTCTATGGCGAGAGCAATGCGGCCGTACAGATCCGACTCGGACCAGATGGCCGTCCTGTCCTTTCTGAATCCTCGCTCACTGTGGACCCCTCACAGATGACGGATGTGATTGATGCGGGCGTGGAAGGTGTGACGAGTGTGATTGAGACAGAGCGATTCATCAACTCGAGCACACGGGGGAAGAAGTCGATCAACTCGCGATGGAGCAAGGATGAGACGGAGAAGTTCTTCCGGGTGAGCTCTTTCTCCACCTCGCCTTCTAGCAGCATTCATTCCAAATCATCTCTTGCTGACCGATGTTTCTCGTTGCCATTCTCAAGGCAATTTCCCAGTGGGGCACCGACTTCGAGATGATCGCCCGTCTCTTCCCCACCCGCAGCCGCCACCAGATCAAGCTCAAATTTTCTCGCGAAGAGAAGTTAGACCCAGCCCGAATCAACCTAGCCTTCAAGACGCGCATCCCGGTCGATCTCGAAGCCTATGGTGCCGCCGTGGGCAGGAATCTCAGTGGACCTCCACCAAAAGTGTCGGTCAAGAAGCCGGACGACTATCTCAAGATGGAGGAGCAGGAGCGACTTCTTCGTGGTGGAGGCGAGGGGGAAGACAGTGCGATAGGTGTCCGAGCGGAGACTTCGTCCTCGAGACGGACAGACCGTGCATCTAGCACCGCAGATCGGCGGGGACCTGCCGCAGCTTCGGCTGTCGTTGGTACCGAGGCTGAAGAAGAAGATGCTGGTGGTGCGGCAGCGAGTGGAAAAGATGCGCCTGCTTCGTCCTCGGCGCGACGTCGCTCCATCACTCCTAGTAGCGGCCGCCGACGCTCCGGCAGCAATGCGGGAGCAAACTCATCTGCTACGGGCTCCGGTAGTCTTGCTCGCTCCACTCAGCGGCGCGGGGGCTACGACCGAGAGCGGGATAGGGAGAGAGCCAAGGCGATTGCGGAGGAGCAGCGTCGGGAGCGCGAGCGGCTTCATCGTGCTGGATCGGGTCGTGGTGGAGGAGGGGTGGCGTATGAGAGTCAGGAGATGGTCTTGGGTGATGCGGACGACTGAGAATCTGTCCCGGACTCCCCACAAGCTCAGATGTACTTTTAAGACCCACGATGGGGTCGCCCTTTGCAATTTGCATGATGCATTCGTCGATGTTGAAGGAATACTTTACACATGCACGAGACGACATATCACAAAGCACAGTCCCGCCCATAAAATCCCCTGACACATCAGCAGTACGGTGCCCACCCGGAAGCCTTGCACTGCGTCAAACGCAAATCCGACATTCCTACCGACTCCCCCTCATTGTTGTCCGCCAACTCGACGGTCGACACCTCCATGCTACCTGCATATCTGATCACCTTAGCCGCACCCATTTCGCTGCCGAATCGCACCGTCTCCAGCTCGGGACAGACGTCGGCGATCATCCGCACGCGTCTCTGAAGGCCGGAGACGAAAGTCATCCCACCGGACCCACCGCCTCCGACTGTTCCACTGCTGCTTCTCCCTCCTCCGCCCGTCATGAAAGGGAAGCCAGCAGCCCAAGGCGAAGACGAAGTCGTCGTCGCTCGACTGGACCCACCGGGGATATACCCAGTGCCGACTCCCATTCTCAACGTGAGCGAGTTATGGACCATTGAAGCTGAGGCCGAGGGTAAGACGTCAAAGTGCTGGAGGGGCAAGTCGATCGTTCGGATTTGTTTGAGAAAGGCAAAGGCGGGGAGGTAAGATTCGAGTAGGCCCGCAAAGCTGCACCGGATTTGGAGGGAGGTTAGGTGTGAGCAGCTGGCGAAGAGACGGACGAGGTCGAGCTTGTCTGCGATGACTACGGCGCTGATTTGGTGCAAAGGTTCCAAGAAGAAAAATCACCCCCCTTCAGTATCCAGTCCTCGTCGCCAGAATATCTGGAAGGGTTGGAAAGGTCATCAGGCCAAGCAACTCACAATTCGCCCTCGAGTTCACGAAGAGAAGTCGTCCGAGCGAGCCCTTCAAGCAATCGAGCTCCCTCGCCTGAAGAAGACCACGTAGTCGGCCTCCTCGCCCTCCTCATCTGCGTATCAAACTGCAACCCATAAATCTTCCTCAACCGACTCCTCGTACCTCTCCCGCCAGCCGAACCCCTCAACAACGCATTCACATTATCAATACCCGCACAGAGAACTTCCAACTCCGGCAACGCATCATCCTCAATCTCGTCCAAGTCTACGTATTGGCCTGAGGTGAAGTCGGCTTGTTCGAGTAGGAGGGTGTGGATTAGAGGGTGACGGCTGAAGAAGGCGGATACGGCTTCGCAGTCTCCTGCGTGGAAGTGGGCGAGCTCGAGGATGCGGAGATGTGGCCAGTGGGCTCGAGATAGTAGCGTTCCGGCGTAGGAGACGATATGGAGGGCACATTGTCGGATTCGGAGTTCTTCGAGAAAGGGGCAGCTGTGAATGAGGGTTTCCTCGAGTGGGCCGAGCATGGACACGATGACTGTCAAAACAGGCAGTATATACGGTGAGTTCCAAAGAGTGAGCTTGTATAATGGTTCAGGGAAACGAATGCTCACAATCGTCCGGGTCCGAAGCGGAGGTGTACCAAACGAGTCGGGTGAGATTGAAAGCGTGCAACCTGGTGGCTAATCTTGAAAGATGAATGCTCGGCAAAGGCTCTCGAATCTTGCGATCTCCCCTATAACATCCTCCATCCCGATCCGCAATCTCCAAATCCGTCAAATTTGGACAGTTCTGTATGAGAGTGGACCAGACCAGGTCGCCATCATGTGGCGGATTATGTCTCCAGACGAGCTTGGAGAGGTGGGTCATATGCTGGAGGGCTTGGACGAATCGAGCTTCTTCTTCCCGTTCGGTCGGAGATGAGAGTGAAGACATCGACAAGCTCGCTGCGACGAGTCGAGTAGCTTCTTCTTCATAGTTTTCCGAGAGCGATACGTCCGTGGAGATGGAAGTGGACAGGGAGGACCCAATCCACGTTGGGATCCGACCTCGTGGTCTAGATTCCAGACGAGGGTCGATGGTGAGTTGTCGGATGAGGGATGAGTGGTATGGCTTGTCGGCGAGATTGGACCATAGCTGGGATTCGGAGAGTGGGCATTCGAGTTGAAAGAGGTCGATGAAGCGTGGGTGTAGGATTTGCCGGAATTTGCGACATGTCGCCGCAAGGGAGCGTAGGGTCGACTCATCTGCCAATGACTATACATTTCGCCATACCAAGAAGGAACCCCCACAAGGAAATGGATCAGCACGCGTTGACAGCTCTTTTAGGAAGTTTTTCTCATACTCACCAGTGCTATCATCTCAACCAACTCGACTGGTAGGTCGGCGAGACTGTATGGAAGAGGGGTCATCGTGGATCCTGCCAAGGCAGCCGAAATGATGTCGGACGCTCCTGCACCTGTTTACACGGAGAGAGCAGAATCAGTGGACGTGCACTCATGAGATCTCCCATCCCTCAGCCCAGCATATATATACACACCCATCTCTGCCTTTCACTCTCCAGTTGAGCGACAATCACAAGTAAAGTCCGCCCAATGGACGCTGCAGATAGAGATGTTGAGACTTGAGTGTTGGGTTGAGTAAGCAGATCGACAGCTGAAACATATGTTTATCCGAAGCTGCAGATTTATCCGTTCCTGTCTCCAACTTCCAAGTTCCAACTGACTTGCCTGTCAAAGTTGGTGAAAGTATACGCTGGCTTGTCTTTAAATATGGGACGCAGTTCACCATGAGATCTGGCTCATACAGAAGTGAAGTCACTTGCATTCCTTTCCCCCGAGACCGTACCGAGCGGCGAAGCATGGAAAGTGATCGATTCTGAACAGGCTTTGCGAACCCTGAGGCGAAGACGAAAGGTACAGAAGCCAGACTGCCAAACTCAAGCCTCAAGCAGGGCATTGGAATGGAACCTCACATAAACATGTTGTCGTAGTCACTCTGTAAACGAAAAGATGAGGTCAGCCTGTGCTTCACCTCTCCTCAAGTCGGTTTCCCCAACTGATCGAATGAGATCCAGGGAAAAGTAGTTCAACTCACGTTACGCGGTGGCGCGAGATCATCCCAGTCAGGGTCCCCACCCAGCGGTCCCCCGCGTCCAGGTCGTCGAGGCCCACCACCAGGCCCACCGCGTCCAGGACCCATCGGCCCTCCGAAAGGTCCAATCGGATCAAATCGCGCACCAGGCGGCACAGCTCCCACAGGCAACCCACCCTCCCCTCCCGTCCCACCCACATCAGACCCAAAGCGATCTCGGAACATGGGATGGTTAGGTCCGACGATCATCCCTCCTCCATTGTCTCCCCCTCCAAAGAGCGGGGGAGGTCCACCGCCAAACATACCGGGAGGGATACCGAGTGGGTTCAAGTCTCGATCTCCGATTGTGGCGGGGTTCCGACCGCCTAAGTGGCCGCCACCTGCGAAAGGGTCGAAGTGAGGCTCTTGACCGGGTCGAGCGGGACGTGGCTGGAAACGCGGATCGAGGAGAGGATCGTAGTCTTGTTGTCCGGGCTCTCTGCGTCGTTGTTGATCCTCATTCCGACCGGCCTGTGAGCTTGAGCCTGCGGTGGCAGGACCGCTCTCCTCGAGGTAGCCGTCTTTCTGCAGACCGGGTACTAGCTTTTGGATGATGTTGATCTTGAACAGTGAGGATAGGTCTCGGAGACGAGCGGAACCGATGAAGCCATTGATGAGCGGTTCCGTGCTGCCACTGTCGCTTGCTGAGCTTGGAGGGTATGGGAAGAAGGCGGCCGAAGTGTAATCTGCCACGGACACATCGAGCGTAGCCGTCTTGTTGTCCTGGTAGGATGAGCATTTGAAGAGAAAGTCAGCATGGTATTGAGCGTGGTGGCAGGACGATACCAAGAACTGACCTCGACAGCGAGCGCATGAATGAGCGCTCTCCCACTCATCCTGACAATCTTGAGCACAGACTCCATCGCACTCTGATTGTGCCGATACCGGAATGCATAGCTCTCCGGTCCGCGCGCATTCCACTCCTTTGGCAAGCGATTCGTTCCCGAAACTCCGCTTCCCTCTCCAGCTGCGGCGGCGGCGGCGGCGGCGGCGGACGATGATTCCAGACGGTGGTCTTCGCCGAGGCCGACGAGACGGAAGCCGACGAGGGTCATGAAGGTGTGGGAGAGAGCGGCGATGGCATCGTATTGGTTGGCCAGCTGGGTGTTGGATGTCGCTGTTTCCTCCTGGTTGCCTGCTGCGCTTTCTGTGGTTGGCAGCAAGGACTGGAGGGTTTGGATGAGGGCTGCGGGGTCGAAGATGTTAGCCTGAGACGACATGCTGGGCAGTCAGTCGTTTGCTTGGTGGTGGTTGTCTGTGCTCAGGCTGTTGTTGCTGAGGGACTTCAGAGGATGAGGTCATGCGTGGGGAGAACGCTCCGAGCGTGTGGGGGTGGCCCAAGCTTGCGATGGAGAGGGTCAAGGATGAGATCGAGAACACCAATGACGACGACCACGACCACGACCACGACCACGACCACGACCACGACCACGACCACGACGGGAAGACGGCGGTGGAGCAGCAGGAGATTGCATAGAATCAACGATGTCTTCAGTTCCTGCAACTTCCTCATCACTCCAAAACATCGAAGGCTCACCAACCTCCCAGCTCCGATACCTCCCAGACGATGTGCCCATGTACGTCTGCGCCAAGTGTGGAGCCCATCTCGCTCTCCAGGTGAGTCTCCCGCCTCCACTACGCACTCAAAAGCAGGTCGATAACCAAGCTCAAGTTCTCTTCAATCACGTACTGCTCAGGACGAGCTTATCTCCAAGGCGTTCTCAGGTCGGGACGGGAAAGCGTACCTCTTCTTCAGCGTGCTAAATGCCCGCCTGGGAGCCAAGGAAGACCGTCAACTCCTCACGGGCGTCCACACCGTTGCCGACTTACACTGCGAAGGGTGCGGTGTCAACGTTGGGTGGACCTATCTGAAGGCGTGGGAGAGCTCGCAGCGGTACAAGGAGGACAAGTTCATCATTGAGCGAGCGGCTTGTCACAAGGTCAATGGATGGTCATGATCCTCCTCAATCGACGACATCTGTGGGCGACGGGTCAGCTTCCGCTCGTCGACCGACTTATGCCCTTTTCTTCGGCCGTCCGTCACAATATCAGCACCCGCTCTCAACTTTTACCACGCCGTTCTTCGCCTTTTTCCGATCCAGCCTCGACCAGCAGCACCACACTTTCCTCATGTGCCAACACTCCTGCATCACGCGTCACTGATTCCTTGTATTTCGAGCTCCTCGCCCTTTCTGTTCGTCACGCCAGCCCGGCCTTGTACATCACCATGTCTCAGCATCTTCGTCTCCGTCTGTATCGTTGTACACTTCAAGCCGTTCCGCATCCACACAATTGTATAACTTCTGCGTGTACCTCGTTCAGCCGAAGCCCTTCAGCCCCTCGCCAAGCCAACGCTATTCCTACCGCCTTCCTGACCTCCTGACTACTGACTGACCTTTGGAACGCGTCGCGTCGCGTCGCGTGGGGTGCATGATACATCACCCTCGAGTGTGTTGAGGAACGCCACAGACACAACAAAGGGAGGGAAAATCAATTCGCCGAGAGGGCATTTGATGACCGCATCTGAGGCTCATCAAGATACATATCGTCGCCGCGTGCATGATCCGCGCGCGTGCTCCCTTCCTTTTTAGCGCGTCTGGGATGTCAGGGTAAACCGAAAGCAGCGCTGAGAAAAGGCGGGAGCAGTCAGTGGGCCGTGGGGGGCGTGCGCAAGTGAGGGCGGGTCTCGTGCGGCGTTCTTTCTCATTTGCAATCTGAGGATCTTCTCATCATCATCGACTTCTACCGGCCAGAGGACGCCCATCATCTTGCTGAGGAACTCCTCCCACCCCAAGACCGCTGAAGAGTCCCACAAAGCGCAAAGCAAAGCGAAAGTCTTCGAAAGCCGCAACCATGACACGGGCCCTTCCCGCACCCCTCCAGATCCTCATCGAGCGCAAATCAGTCCCACTCTGTCTACCCCCAGGATCACCCTGCTACGACCCCACCATCAGCACACAGATCGACCGCTTCGCATCTTCCTCAGACCGTCTACGCGCAGCCCTTCACTTGCTCAACGACGACGTGGCCAGAGCGCATGCTATCGCTCAGCTCCACGAGGACGAGATGACGTGTAATTTGGTGCATTGCATTCTGCATCGACGAGAACAGGTGAGTTTGCGCTACAGCAGACATGCTATGGGATATACGCTGGTTCTGACAAATGGATATCTCTTGCGCGCGCGATCCTCTCTGCGCGAGCAGGACTTTAGCAACTCAAATTGGTGGTGCCGTAAGATTGACCATCCTTTACTGAAGATCATCCACGGCGGCAGCACTCTTGCAGAAGCACAAAATCGAGCATGCCGATTTACAGATGGTGAGCCTCCCTTCCCTCCTTTTTGAATCTGACCGCGCAATGACTGACCCCAGTATGCTCGCCCTACCCTCTGACAGACTGCCAAGCTGCGACAAGAGGCGCATCAACTGTATGCGGCGCGAAGAAGTTGCAAGAGCTCAAGAAACTTCAACGAGACGAGATGGTCACGCTTGTCCAATGGCTCCTCGAGCAGGAATCATGAAGCACAAACTATTTCGTGGGGGGGGGGGGGGGGATGTAGAAATGCCAGCTGGCCGCTTTGGAAGGGCAGTTGCCCTCCCTCAGCTTGCCTTCGTGTGGGTGGTCGAGCCGCGGGGCTGCACAAGGACTCAACGGAATGTTCCGTTCCTCAGTGTCATTTCTGCCTTTCAGGCGCGCGCCAAAGGTCGTTCGTTCCTTCAAGTCACAATCTCCGCTCTCCAGCGTTCAAGGCGTCCTGGAAAGTCTGGCACCATCCAAGATGCCGAAGGCTGGAAACAAACAAACATGCCAGAGAGAACTGTGCACTCCAGCTCTGGCCCAGCCTAAGGTCCCCCGAAGGCGCCATCAACGAAGACGCAGAATGCACTCAACAATCCTCGCCCGACTGCATCCCAACCTAGATCCGGCTCACCTTAACTGGCGTCCGTCCCCGCTTCCCTCCATTCCCAAACACTTCAACCTCAACATCTTTGCCTTCATCTCAGACTCATCTTTACTTGCCCCCTTTCTTTTCCCCTCAAGCCTTTTCTTTTTCTTTACTCCTTTCCCGACCATGCCTCCTCTCACTTGTAGCATCGCCCTCCTCGTTTCTTCTATCAATGATACACAACTTCCACCCATCTGCCCGGCAAATTTAGAATGGGTTCGAAGAGAAGCTTTGATTGCGTTCGAACGAGGTTTATCTACTGGAGCAAATCGAGTCTGTTGTCCAGGGAACATGTGAGAGAGAAGCGTTCATCAATCGTGAGGCGTTTCGAACCTTGCGAAGCGGAGAGATGTGATACGTTGAGAGGAAAGGGGGAATAGGATCGCCCGTGTGATACCGCAGGAAAAGGGCAGCCAGCAGAAAGAAACAAGTGGGGATGGGTATATCGAAGGCTCGTTGCCAGTCTTCTCCTTCTACGTCGTCGCACTCAAGTCGACACCCATCAACCCACCGCTCGAGTTATCATCGCGAGCAATAGAATGCTCAGTAGCACACACCCCACCACCACCCTCCGATCCCGTATGCAACGCCGCAAACGAGACGCGCCGTTGACCGTGCTGGTACTGGCGGGCGGGGACAGCTTCGTCCTCTCCGTCCGAATTCATCGGGCCAGCTGCAGATGAACTTCGGACAAGCCAGGCTGGCAAGGAGTTTGGCGAATTGCCATTCGCAGCAGCACCGCTACCGCTACCGCTGCCATTCAGATGCATCTCGCTCGGTCTGATCGTCGAAGCTGGCTGAGGCGGTGGGGGCGGAGGCATCATCATCGTGTCGCTCTCGTCCGTCGTCAAGCTTTGCGAAGGGAGCGGAGTAGCAGGCGGCGGCGGTGTGGGCTGACTCGTATTATGGACATAAGCAGTCGTCGGCAGAGATCCTGATGTCCAGGGTCGCACGTAGCCGCCATGATCAGGAGCAGCCGGCATCATACCGGGAAGAACGGTCCCCGCCGAGGGTGTGCGAACTCGAGATGTCGTCGTCGCACCGAGTCCCTGTCCAGCATAGGGCTCCAGCATGTGCGGAGTGTACATCCTCGGCCCAGCAGCCACCTCATAACCAGGCGTCGCAAACAGCGAGCGACTATCTCCACCCATCGTGGACACAGATGTGGCACGCATGGGAAGCATAGAGCTGCCACTCCCACCACCTCCCGTTCCATTCACCGAGGGAAGCGGAGCCCACCACGCATGATATCCAGGCGAACTCTCATCGCCATCCTGTGCAGGGACCGGAAAGCCCGAAGCGGGCGCAGATGCGACCGATGCGTTCCGCACATAGGACGTGTGGAAATGGGGATACGTCAATGTGGGAAATGTGGTCGAAGTGCCCGTGTTGTGCCCGTATGGGTTCCACGAATGCAAACCCATTTGCGAGGTACTTGCTGATGACGATACCGTTGTGGCTGGGGCTGGGGCTGGAGCTGGAGCTGGAGCTGTTTGCGGTTGGGGAATAGTCGTGCCAGGAACGCTACTTCCCGGGTCCGGGCCAGTATTGCGATCGGTGCGACCACTTCCTGGAGAGCACGATGCTGCACGAGGAGGCACACTACGACTGATACTGGGCGTCCCAGGAGTATTCTTCTTGCGGCGCTGTGCAGTAAAGTGCATCAGGGACGAAGCAGCAGGGCTCTTCGGTTGTTGCCGACCCTTCCGGGAACTTGCCATCTGCGTAGTCTCTGTAGCGCCAGCCGCAGCTTTACGAGCTTCACCAGCGTTGCCGTCCGCCCTCTTCCTCTTCTTGCTAGCTGTCTTTGACACCCCCTTTGATGGATTAGGGCTTGTGTGAGTCTCGGCAGGGAGGGCCGAGTACGAAGGGAGCTGGTTGGGGTCATAGGGATAAGGCCGAGTGTAGTTGGCCAAGGTCGGTTGCCACTGCTGCGGATGACTCGTAGGAAGCTTCATGGCTGCAAACGAGTACCACGGTCTCGTCGCGACTTCTCCACCTGGCATAGGCGAGGTGACATGAGCTTGTGGACCACCACCGTTGTTGAGCTGGTAGTAGTGAAGCGGAGCCTGCGTCGCCTGTGCAGCCATCGCACGGTAACTGGGCACCGGAGGAGGTAGCATTGCTCCAGCCTGAGGATTCGGCTGGTCCTGATTTTGATGGTTCTGCGCAGGTGCGCGATTGACTCCGGCAGTGTAGCCGAGATAATCCTCCGCCGAGTAGATGTAGTATGGCCATCTGTATTCGTCGCCTGCCTGGGTGTTCGTAGCTGTCGTAGCTGGCTTCACGGGAGAGCCAGGCGAAGAGTCGACAGTAGGGGGAAGCCAACCTGCTCGCACCTTCTCGACGTAAGTTTGCAAGAATAAGTTGCGTTGCTGAGCGGAGTTGAATATGACCCAGGCCCAGCCACGCTTGCCGCCGCCAGACGAAGAGGCCGCAGTATCTCCATTTCCATTACTATCACTTGAAGCCTGCTCTGCCCCTTCGGGATGGGGACCGCCGTAGAAGAGTGACGACGAAGACGGGAGAGCACTCAAAGTGGATATGAGCCGGACGGTGTGGGACAGCTGCGAGAGGTTGAGCTGGCGGAGTATATGGAGTATGAGAACGTAGATGCGGTAAGGGTCGGTGGCGACGGTCTCGTAAGGAAGTCCATGAATGACCGTCATCCGGGACAGGTAGATGCCTGTGGGCGCCTGTGTCCAACCTGGCTGATTGGAGTCACCCCGTGTAGGACCACCATTCTTTCCGGATCCCGTCCCTGCTGAAGTACCGGCAAATGTGGCGTTCTGCCCCCGCGGCCAAGGGAATGCTACTCCCGAAAAGGTCATTTGAGGATGAGCCATCGGAACGGGCCCAGCTGACGGTTGCGGAAGAAAGTTTGTCGGCTGTGAACGCGGAAACCCCGTAGAGTAGAGCATTCCACTTGAGGCCGAAGTGTTCCGAGCAGTACTGTAGTCACTATCATGGCCGAGTGAATTGAGGGTGATCGGCTGGAACTGCCCAAGAGGACTAGGACCCTTCGAACCAGAGGACCCTGTGCCGTCCGCCTTCCCCTTTCCCTTCGAGTTGACGCCCTTCTTTCCTCTTCTCACAGCAGCCTGGAAAGACTGAGCACTCTGGCTAGTCCCGGTCTCGTTCGACGCAGCCGCAGCATACGATCCCGGAGCTGCCGCTGTCCCGCCATCCTCAACCGCGAAGTAATGTTGGGACGGGTCGCGGAGCAGCGGACTGGCGTACGAAAAGTTTGGGTCCGAAAAACTTCGAGGTTGAAAGAGTTCCGTGATGCACTCACGCGTCGGATGCATGGACGGCATCGAGACAATACGCGGCTGAGGCAGCACCGTGGTAGGGGGATAGGTCTGCAAGTGCGGCCAGAAGGAGGGCTCAGGTGGAGGCATGAGGAGACCAAACTCCAAGCTGAGTTCCCTCGTTGCGTCTGCATGATTAAGGGCTTGATTGACCATCGTATACTCGATCGGCAACGCCTTGCGCCGACTTGAGGAAGTCGACTTGGCGGGAGCCTTGGGCTGGTGAGGTGAGTGCAAAACTCCAGTTGCGATCTGCTCGCTGGCTTGAAGCTGTAGCTGACGAGTGGTGAAGGTATGCGTGTTCTTGCTCCTCTTTCCCATCTTCGTCGTATCGATAGTTGCTGTGAAGCGTCCGTCGTTGGGGATGGTCTCGGGACTGAGCGGGATGGGTGACAAGTGCGAATAGGGCGAAGCTGCAGTCACACAAAGAGTCGGTGGATGAGCCTTAGCAGGGCTTTCTTCGGATGCCGCTTGTGGCTGAAGCTGCAGGCGGCTTGATTCGAGGTCCTTGTCCGTAAGTGCCTTTGCTGAGTTACGGTTGGCCCATTGGCGCAGTTGAGTGTTGTATCGAGAGCACATCAAGACGTACAGTCCTCGAACTCGTATGTATGCTACCTCGGCAAAGCGCGAAAGGGCCTCCATTCCAGCGCGGGAGGAATCCTGCAAGGTGTGGATGTGCTTGATGATAGCCATCCAGTACTCCGGATCGAGATGTCGGCAGATCTGCGAATATAGCTCCACTGCATCTCGAGCGGACAGCTCCGAAGGCATGTTTTGAATGATGCTGGCCGGGACGAAGTCGTCGCCAGTTTCGATCTGAAGCAGCCTCTCATTCGAAGACGACGGAGGTAAGGTGGCAAGTGCTTGCGGGAGGGGACCCCTCATCGAGGAGGCAGGTCGAGCAGGAGGTTGGAGTTGATCATTCGTGCCGGACGGCACAATACTGCTGTTCGCCGTCGCATTGTCCTCATCCGAGCTGGAGTCGTTCGCAGCCACCAGACCGGTCGCAACAGGACGTGTTGTGGAATCGACGTCTTTCGACTTCCGTCGAGTCTGGGTATTGTCCTGTTTCTACAGTTGTGAGAAGGTCAGAACGAGAGCATGAAATGGTCGACTGCATGCGTGTACTCACCTTATGCGACTTTTTAGCCTTGGGGTTCTTCTTTCTGCCTTGCTCGGAAGGCGCTTCGTTCTCCGGCCCGTTGCCGCTGTTGTCTCCGGGGATGGGCTGAGCAGTGTTGGATGCCAGAACGCCCTGGAGTTGTAGCAAGGCATTGGAGGACATTTGGCTGGTGGGAGGAAGAGACGCGGGTGTGAGGTCGTTGGTGATGCTGACGGAGAAGAATCCAGGGAGGATGAAAACTGATCGAGGAGCGCGATCCACAGTCCGAACGGAAGTCGGCAGCTGCCTTTTATGCGTTTACTGCAGAGGAATGCCCTCCGAGTGTGCGTTGCTGAGAATACTACGCCACCGGACTTGTGGCTAATTGTGTGTGACAGGATCGTCGAAGGGAGGCTCTGGCCGAGTGTAGACACGGTACAGATCCCGCTGTGGCACAGGACGGCGACAGTGAGGCGGCAGACCTGAGAGAGTGCTCCGCTGCGCTGTGGTGGACTGTTGCGCTGTGCGGGCTGTGTGCTGTCGCTGTGGTGATTGCCCTCCTTGTTGCCTCCAAGATCCTTGTTGCCATCGTCGCACCGGTATCCATCGTGCCCAGCAGCACTTTGGCACGCAGCCACGGTGCGACAAGTAGGACACCAAATCCCGGCGCTGTCGTACTCAGAGCTCTCAGCAGTATCCCTGAGCCTTGCTGGACCAGATGCGCCTCTTTGCAACCCCTGACTTCGACAGCACTGCGAATGTGAATGGTCGCACAGAAATTTCCAGGTTCGGCAGAACGACAACAGAAGAAGGAGTTGCCATCACGTCGGCGCGTCCACCAGGCAACTACGGCAAGGCATGAGAAGGAGGAAGAACGACTCAGCGGTCAGCCAACACAGGTGCACAGCCGGGAGCTCCTGTAAAGCAGAAGTATTAGCACTGCTCTCGCTCCAGACGGCCATCAGCAATGCGACATGCTGAGGAGCACAGCATTTCCAACTGCAGAAATGCCCAGCAGGTCGCAAGTGTGTCAACGACGATACCACCGCGACAGAACAGGGGCATCCACTTCTTCCCTTTCTCTACACAGCGCAAGACTGGGTCCAGTGAGTGTATCAACAACATACCGACCAGTATACTCTGCTCGACTGAGGAATTGGCAACTAACCCACCAGCTTAACCTCCCACTGGCCGTTCAAGACCGATCAGAACCCGAGGCGAAGGCCCGCGAAAAGGACCGTCGATGCCGACTTCACCTTCGAAACGCCGGAAGTAAGGCAAGACAGGCGTTCTTGACCGCTTGATCACTTCTGTCCCCGTCGACCTCGAATCGTCGATGCATCCTTCGCATGTCTGGGTCGTCCGGGTTGTCAGCAAGAAGGTGGACGTCTGAAGGCAGCCTTGGATTTGGCCACAATCGGTCAACATGCGAAACCCAGAAATCCACGTGGATAGAAGAAGTCGATCGATTCCGCCATCGCGATGTCGCCTTGCGAACACCACTCACCAACATCCAGTCGAGCACGTATTTCCGCAGGAGCGTTCCCATGGTACCACGGCAGCGCACAAGTGCAGCAGATGAGGCGGCGGTGGGGCCAAAGTCTCGAGCAATAAACAAAGGTAGCGCTCGAAGTCGCACGCGATCTATCTCTGCGACCGCTGACCTACTCTGTGTCGGGCTCCTCTCCTCAACTTTCCGCTTCCGCCTTCGACGTCTGATTTGCGTCAAAGCAGCACACGTCGGAAAATACCAGGTCATTTCTGTGCCTGGGCGAGCAGATGAACACTACTCTGCGACCCTTTGCCTGAGTGGGCTCTCTCTCCGAATGCCGATGCAAGGGACGGAGCGAGGCTGGCGCTGACTTCTTTGCTGAATAGCCTTCTCGCTGCTCACATTTCGCTCTTCCACTACCTTCCTCTGGATCTTCACGCTCCACGCTCACCTACGACACCACCTGCTGCACAGATCACGGAGCCGACTGCCTCGTTCACGGTACACACCAGAACTGCATATATATTGACACGTCTTGGGCACTTGACCTTTCCGACCGACCCCCCCATCCTCGCCATCCTTTCCCTCCTCTCCTCTCCTCCGCTTCGTCCCTTCCCCTTCAGTTTGAGTCCCGACTTTTCCCTTCTCTGGATCAAATCCCTACCTTCCGCGACAATGTCAGCTAACGCTTTCGAATCAAATCGCGATGAGTCGCTCAAGGGCGGTCTTGACTCACCCGTAGAAGCGTCGGAGGACGGGTCTCTGTACACTCGCGCAGAGGAGAAGCAGGTCATGCGCAAAATCGACCTTGCGATCGTTCCTATCTTTACCCTGATGTACTTGGTAAGCATTGCGGTCCTTTCCCGATGAGTGTCATCTCTGTTCCCTGGGCCAATCTGACTCTTCTCTTTCATCTTTGCCTCCTTATACTTTCTTCCTCTCCCTCCCCCACTCCTCTCTTTTCTCTCTCTCCCTCTCTCTCTCCCTCCTTCTCCCCCTCCTCCATCCTTCGCCTGCTTTCCCTTCCTGTCATCCGTCTCAAGCTGTCATTCCTGGACCGGACCAACATCGGAGCAGCCAAAATTGAAGGTCTCGTCAAAGCGCTCGGCATCACAGACTACAACAACATTCTCACCATTTTCTTGTGAGTGCCGCCCATGCCATAACTTCATCGCCATTCTCCTTGTGCTGAAGTGGGAATGACTCTTTGACCGATGACAGTGTCGGCTATGTGATTGCTGAGATTCCTGCCAATATCATCCTGAAGAAGACGTCGCCTCCGTAAGTGCTTCCGTGCTGAGGTCTGGGGATAATGGAAACTTGAGGACTGACGAGGACCCTGTCAAATTTAGTCTCTGGCTGCCTTCCCTGACACTGGTTTGGGGTATCGTTGCCACCTTGCACGGTGTTGTCAAGGACCAAAAGTCTTTCTACGCAGTCCGGTTCTTCGTGAGTCCCGCAAAAGCCTTATTCTTGGCCCTGCATCAAACTGAACATTTCTTGTGCATTAACAGCTCGGCATCACCGAGAGCGGTCTTTTCCCAGGTATCTGCTACGTCTACTCCATGTTCTACAAGCGCAACGAACGACACTATCGTATATCATTGTGAGTGGTCTATTCCGCTGCACCTTCTGCAAGAGTAGGAACCTGGTTAGCTGACTCGGTAGTCTGTCCTCACCTCTCACAGGATGTTCTCGGGTGCCGCCCTCGCGGGTGCTTTCGGTGGCCTACTTGCTTACGGCCTTGGACGTATGAATGGTATCGGCGGCAGGCGAGGCTTTGAATGGATCTTCATCATCGAGGTGAGCAGAAAGATGGCATTGGACCAGGCAATCCCCATCATCACTGTCCACTGACAAATTTTCTTCGATTTCTCAATTCCATGGCAATCCTGAAATTCCAGGGACTACTTGTGAGTGCTGTTCTTTGGCACAGAAGACTCAATTTTCAGACACTTACTGACGCTCTCTCTTTGCCGTCTCAGACTATCCTTGTCTCTTTGATCGCGTACTTCATCGTGCCCAACTACCCAGCCAAGTCGAAGCGTTTCACCCCGCGTGAAAAGGAGATTATCAGGGCCCGCCTCGCCGCCGACTCCGATGCCCTCGACGAGGAGCCTTTCAGCTGGTCAGCCGTTGGGTCGGCCGTCAAGGACCCCTTCGTGTGGGGCTACTGCTTCCTCTTCCACGCCTTTGCCTTCGTCCTCTACTCCATCTCACTCTTCATCCCGACGCTCATTGCCAATCTGGGTCGATGGCAGGTGTGGCAGGCCCAACTGCTTTCGGTACCTCCGTACGCACTCGCCTTCATCGTCACCATGACGACGGCGCACTTTTCGTTCGTGTACCGCGTTCGTGGGCCCTTCATCATCGGGGCTGGCCTGTTGGCTATTGTTGGGTACATCGTGCTCATGACTAGCCCTACTGTGGGTGGCAAGTACGCTGCTCTATTCCTGATCGTCTCAGGCGTGTACGCTGCCAACGCCCTTCTTCTCTGTGAGTATTCTGCCGTCCTCCCAAATCTCACAGACCGCACAGTAACTGACAACACGTCACCTTATGATCTTTCTTCCATTCAGCATGGCCGGCTGAGAACGTGTCGGGGCAAACTAAGCGCGCCGTCGCGCTCGCCATGCAGATCAGTATCGGCAACCTCGGCTCCATCGTTGGCACCCAGCTGTACCGCCTGCCCCTCGGCAGCCTGAAGAACCACAACTACATCGTCTCGCACGGCTTTGCGATCGGCTACATCACGGCGGGAATCATCATTGCCGGCCTGCTTTCCTACTCCCTGCGACGCGAGAACCAACGCCGGGATGCGCTCGCGGAGGCTGGGCAGACCGAGTACAGCACGCACCAGGAGAAGCTCTTGGCTGGCGAGGTCGACGAGACTCGTCTTGCGGAGCTGAGGACTTTGGGAGATCGACGACCCAACTACCGTTACCGTTGGTAGAAACATAGACTCACCGGTTTTCCGACCTTACGACCCACGACCCATCTCTTTGCTCTTCTCTATACTCTTCCGCGTCTCTCCAGGGCTACAGGGATATCCAACCAAAACTTACGAACCAGGTACACGCAAGCTCTTTCTCTCCACAGCAGGGTGGTCACGACAGCTTGTCTTGTAAAGTGTGTAACGAAACAAAATTCACCAATTACAGTCACGGAGAATGGAACTTTATCAAACTATTGACACATGTCTATATGAGTGCGCCTGCTTACTGAGTCGTAGCAGGGTCCGAGAGAAAGAGAGATGGAGGAGGAGAACAGGCCGGGCTAACGAGGTATCAAAAAGGGGAAGAACCCGCCCTTTTATCGACTTTATTCGCCCTTGATAGCTTGCTTGCTGCTTGTGGGCCTGTTGGGGTCCCAGTAGCCGAGCGTCAAACGGACGGTTCCTGCCAGGATGGCACAGTTGAGACCAGCGATGCGCTTGACGAGGCTGACGGCGGCGCCGAGGCCGGGCAGGAAGCCGAAGGGCAGCCTGTTTGTGTCATGATTCAGATAGAGAGATGGTCAGAGTGAAGGTACTGCATAAGGAGGTCAAAGGCTTATAGAACTCACACTTGCGGCTGGTAGAGATCTTCCTGTCGCTTTATGTAGAACTTGCCGTCCTGACCGCGCTGGAGCGTCAGAACGACGACAAGGCTGGGGAAGAAGGAAGATAGACCTATCAGCACGCTGAAGTAGACTGAACTTCACCCTCAATTCTGAGTGGTCTACTCACCGTGCAGCGGGACCGAAAAAGGGACGAAAGAAAGGGATGCTGGGAATGAGGAACTGGGTCGCGTCGACGTATCTGAGGGAGAAGAAAGCCAACGTTTTAGCTGAACATGACGCTACAGCGCGGAAGAAAGAGCAAGGAAGATAACGCACAGCTTGTTGTTGTTCTCGTCAAAGGCGGCCGAGTGGACGTCAATCTTGGAGGAGAACATGCAGCGGAGCCACTGGTAAATAGGCAACATACCCGCGTCGCGAGACTGTCCCAAAGTACACACATAGGGAGATTCGGTGTCAGCACAAAGGCCCAGAGAGGAGAAGCTCTTGCGCGGGGATTGAGCTCACGTTAGGACCGGGGGCGACTTGTACGAGCGGGTGGTCAAAGCTTGCGTCGGGGGCAAAGTACTTCTGCATGTACGCGCGCTGCTCGGCGGCATCTTGGGCTTGGACGAGGCCCTTGACTACATTCGCGACTTCTTCGACGGGGTTCTCCATGATTGCTGGCTGGGGGGAAGGTGGGCTCAAGGTATTCACAGGGTGGAGGACAAGATGGAGGGCGTGCGGTGGGAATCGCTGAGAGGCAAGGAAACGTTCTTGGAACGATGACCTCATTCGATCGCCGAAAAATCCCAACAGCTTCTCAGATTCAGGATGGTCAGAGACGATGACAGCTAGCAAAGACATAAGGAAGAGGTTGAAGTCCTGATCACGGAGGCCATCCTCAAGCGCCGTACGGCTTCCCTGCCCCGCCATTCCTTCGCAGCGTACTCCCGACCGCCCCACCCATCTTCCGCTTCAAAAGAGCCTCTTCGTGCTTCGCATTCGAAGACAAGAACTTGTCCTTCCGAGCGCCAATGACAACCGGTCTGACATTGTTGTCTGCCTTCTTGATACGGATCGGTCTTGAGCCGACGTATTTACCTGCGATGAGATGAACCCAGGTCAGCTATGGACTCAATATGTATGATGTCTGTTACCGCGACTCATCTCGGGACTCACCATCCATCTCCTTCCATGCTTTGAGGAAGTCTTCTGGGTCCGAAAAAGAGACAAAGCCGTAGCCTTTGGACTTATCGTCTGCCTTTTTCCGGACCACTTTGGCCTTGACGAAGGTTGGATACTTTTCGAATGCCTTCTTGAGAATGTCATCCGTCACATCATTTCCAAGATCGCCGACGAACAGCTGCTTGTGATCTATCGGAAAGCAGAACAAGTCAGCTTTTGAAGAAGCCATAGCGAGATCATCAGTCGTTGTACTTACTTGGATCCCATTCCAGAAGACTCGGATCCTCCCAGACTTTCCCAGCCGCTTTTCGAATTATCGTCACTCGCGTCTCGCCGCGCTTCAAATTTCCAGCAATAGGATTCCCAGCTTCATCCTTCGCTCCCGCACCCTTCTTGGGCCGTCGATCAGGCCCAACGCCGCCTCCACTGCCCTCCGCAGACGGTCCGCCAAATCCTGATCCGGACCCATATCCGGATGGCTGCGGATTGTATCCACTTGCATCAGCAACACCAGGTGCTGCGCCGCCGTAGCCATATCCTCCGGAATCGTTGGTGGCTGCTGCCATAGATGCCATGGCACCACTGCTCCCAGCGCCATAGCCACCGCTCCCTCCTGCTACTCCTCCTCCTCCAGCCATTCCGCCATAGCCTCCACTACGTTGGTAGCCTCCGGAGTAGCCTCCGGCCGTGGAAGATGAGGCGTAGCCAGAGGAATCAGTTCCAGGAGGGTAGGATCCATAAGTTTTGTGGTAGGACTGGTAGTCGAATGCCCACTGATTCGTGCTCGCGTCCCAGTAGCTGCGCAGGAGAGGAGACAAGTCAGTACGTGAATTCCAGAACAGCAAGTACAGAGCATTGACAACTCACTAGAACGGCGCATATGGGTCAGTGCTGTCCGAGCCTGAGCCGTACGAGGTGGAGCTGCCTTGCTGTGCCATTGTTGTTGCGTGATGTGCCGCTTGCGCAGAGGATGATGGTAGTCAAGAGGAAGGATGAGTTGGGAAGTTCTCCTTCTTCTTGACTTCCACCATCAACTGCTCTTCACTCTCTCACTGTTAACCAACATCTTCGGAGCACAGGAGTGCAGTAGTCAGGGATGGACGTCAACAAGCTCTTCAAGGTGAGCTCAGCGTTCTGTTGTGCGCTCTGCCATCCTTTCTACTGACCCTTCTCCGCCTGGTTCAGCTTCCTCAACTGCCATCCTCCTCAATCAACAAGCGGAAGTGGAAGGATCCATCTGCGGAGGCTCTCAAAGCAGTCAAGTCTTCAGCCTCAGCTCATGCCTCCTCTCGCCCCACAGTCGAAGATGTTCAGGACGAAGAAGACGACTCTGTCCGTCGCGGAACCGGTCCTTCAAGACCAATCCCTCAATCGGCGTCCGTGCGGGATATCGACGACGAGGACGAAGAAGACGATGGCGAATTTGCTCCGGGGAACGATGCGGACTACTTCATTGAGGAGGATGATGAAGGTGGGCGGTTCTTCGGTGGTGGGCTTACGGCTCAGCAGAAGCGCATTCTTGAGATTATGAATGGCGGAGATGATGATGGGGACAAGAGGACGACTGCGGCTGAAGTGAGTTTGGGAATCAGCCTCTCTCTCTTGCGCAAGTGCTTCTGACCTGTTTGGACTGTCTTCCCATTCTCCTCTACAGGATCTGGCGAATGTGAGGAAGCAATTGCTCAAATTCGAACGGGCTATCAACAAAAATCAAGAGATGCGCGTCAAGTTTCCAGACGACCCTAGAAAGTACGTCTGCCATGTTTCTGCTCCTCGGTCAGTAGTAGCACAGCTGAAGATATATTCATCTTCGACTCTGCAGATTCATCGAGTCCGAAGCGGATCTGGACGCCGCCATCAAGTCGCTCGTAATCCTGACAACCAACGCGGCCCTTTTCTACCCCGAGGTCGTCAAACTGGGGATAGCTGCCTCCTTGTGCGAGCTTCTCAGTCATGAGAATGTGGATATCTCTTCGGCTGCTGTGGAGTTGCTGGAAGAGCTTACGGATCAGGACGTACTCGAGACGGGCGAGGAAGGTGCGGATGATGAGGACCAGGGTGCAGATCGAAGTCGGGTGGGTCAAGAGGCGATGGCGTCGTTCGTCGATGTTCTGGTGAGCTCCAATCACATCTTCATCCATTTCTTGCCGTAATCGTCCCATTGAGCTGACCTTCGCATCTGACAGGTGGAGAATCAAATCCTCGATCTCGTGGTTCAGACAGTCACTCGGTTCAACGAATCCCTACCGGACGGTCTTAACGATGAGACCGCTGCGATTTCAAACTTAGCCTCCGACCTCTCCGCCGTATACCATACGCTCTCCCTCTTCGAAAACTTGATCTCGCTCCAGCCATCTCTGGCCGACCAAGCTGGCAAAAGCACAGGTCTGTTGCCTTGGCTTGTTCGACGTATCACGAGCAAATCGCGACCGGGTAAAGGAGGCCTGGGTCCTGCTTGGGATCAAAATCGATACTATGCGGCGGAATTGTTGGCGATGCTCGTGCAGGGTGCGGATGGAGAAGAGAATCGGAAGAGAATAGGAGACGCAGGCGCGATTGATGAATTGCTGGGTGTCATTTCGGTGGGTCTCGCTTCACGACTGTGCCTGATTTTAAAAAGACTGGCTTACCTGATACTTTATTTGAATCCCAACGATGCAGCTATTCCGCAAGAGGGATCCTGTTGGAGGGGAAGAGACAGAGTTCATGGAAAATCTGTTCGATGCGCTATGCTCTTCTCTCTCCGTTGATGCCAACAAGCAAAGATTCCTTGATGGCGAAGGCGTAGAATTGATGGTCATCATCATGAGGTGAGTACTCAGGATGATTTCGAAACATGCCATGAATTTGTGCAGCTTATTGACTGGGCTATGTGTCCCACCTGCAGGGAAAAGCGTATCGCACGGCTACGAGCTATCAAGACTCTTGACTTTGCACTGTCTGGACCTGGAGGCTCCAAGTGTTGTGAGACATTTGTAGAAGCTCTTGGACTGAAGCCACTGTTCAGTGCCTTTATGGGCAAGGTGAGATCAGTCGATAAGCTGCCACTTGGGGGCGACGCTGATCTTGAATATCGCTTCTTGATCACAGGGCTTTGTCAAGAAGTCGGACGCGCTTTCTTTTACCGACGAAGAACACGTTCTCGGCATCATCATTTCACTTTTCAACAACCTCGCCTCAGACTCTCAGCCTCGCACACGACTACTGACCAAGTTCGTCGAAGCCGAGTACGAAAAGGTAGACCGACTGATCGAGATGCGCGAAGGTGCGCAGACTCGGCTGGCCGGTGCCCAAGCTATCATCGAGCGCGAGAAGCGCGACTTGGAGCGGGCCGGATTTATGGCGTCGGATGAGGAGGAAGAGGGCGTCTTTGAGATGCGACGGCTTGAGTCTGGGCTTTTCTCGTTGCAGCTTATCGACTTCATCCTGGCCTGGATCTGTATGGAGGATGATGGGGTTTGCGATCACGTCAAGATGCTTTTGGACCGACGAGGGAAGAGCATGAAGGACGTGGTGGATGTTCTCATTGGTGAGTAGGGGGATTGATCCTGTTCTTCTGGACGCGCGCTGTGAAGGCTGACTATATGGCTTTCTTTGCCCTCGATTCTTCCGCAGGATATCACGAAAGTATGGGAGAGGACGATGCTGCTCTAGCTGCCGATGGGAAACAAGACGATCCAGAGCGGGACCTTACGCAGAAGGAGATTCTGGGCCAGCTTATCGACTTCCTGTCTCCCCCAATCCCTCAATAAAGACCATTTCATTAGGCTTCGCGATGCAGACGTGACCGCACGCTTTCCTTCACGCTGGGTAGATATGAGATGACAGATGAAGCGGCCTGGATGAAGATGAGGTCTTCTTTGTTTGTTTACCTTTGAGAATTTCCTTGCCATGAAAAAAGCATTCGGAAGACCATCATCACATTTCTTCAGGATGGAAGACTAAGTCCAGAGAGAGAGAAAACGGAAAGGCAATGCGACAGTGGATCCTGGCCCCAGGCGTTGCTTTACTCCGGAGTTCGCATTCGCTGAGACCGAGACTGATCCCTGCGCCGTCGACATCAAGAGCGACGCTGCGAGAAGTTCCATCACTCGCTTCCTTCTTCAGTTCGGAGTCATCAGAAGGACTTCAAGGATCTGTACCTGTACCGCCCAAGAGGAAACGAGGTCGGCCGCCGAAGGTGCGGGAAGAGGAGGGCTCGTCAGCGGTCTCCCGAGATCCAGCTACATCCTCGTCTGGCGAGAAGGTAGAGGAGACAGGCGAGGAGACGCCTGTCAAGAGGAAGCGCGGTAGACCACGCAAGACGGCCATCAATCCGAGTATAGAGAAGGAGGAGGAGGAGACTGGAATCGATACGGCAGAACATGATGCAGGACACCTCCCGCGGCCCGATGGACAAGTCGAGGACCAAGAGACTCCAGAGAAGACATTACCTTCAAGAGCTTCGAATTCGAAAGGCATCAGAAAGCTTCCTCTTGAGCTAACGCAGGATCCGACGAGCGTGGATTCTATATCGAGCACGGAGGAAGTCCAATCACAAGGAGTCGACGGAGCGCCCTTGGTCAATCCAATGTCTCCAGCCTTTCTCAAGATCGTCGAGGAAGAGAGACATTGGGAGGCGAATCCATGGAGTGAGTGAGGGGTGGAAGCGCTCACCTTTTTGTTTTTCGAATGAGCGTCAACACTTGGCTGACAATTTCTTGCATCGGTCTCTTTCAGTGCACATGCTCTCCTCCCCACTTCGACGATGCTGCGTCTCCAAGTCGGTCCTGCCTACCGGTATGTGGTCTGCTAGACGTTCGTAGAGGAGGGATCGAAAGCGCTGACCCCGACGTTTCTGATCGGCCCCATGGGGGAACAGACTTGCTTCTTTGCTTCAAGCAAGCCTCTGTGACTCGTCCGGGAACGTCCATCGCGAAGACGTACATCCTCCCAGACCGTATCCTCCATACGAAGTTTGCTATGATTAAACCTGGGAAGGGTATTTGGGTCCTAAGTTCCAAGTCCATGATCGACGAATTCCTACAGACTTGTGAGTTCTTTTCCTTCTAAAGGGGTCCTTCCCTTCCCTTCCCGTCCGCTTCCCTTTTTACGCCCCCAGCCGTGATTGAATCCCAAATTTCCTCGAATATCTTCAAATTCCACGGAGAGAAGGCGCGTACAGACGTCAATCATCCACTGGCGAGCCTCCCGAACATCTTATGGAGATGATCAACCACCAGCTCCGCCAGCGAGTCCTACAAGAAGCCGAACTGCTAACGGAGAAAGTCTCTGGATCTGGGATTCGATCCAGCCTTACCCGGCCAGCGCACGGCGACGAGTATGACGTTGTGGCATATCTGGACTTGGGAGACGATGCGCCTGTCATGGGTTCGACGACATCATTCGGGCAACCTGTCACATTTGGACTCAGACGTCTCATGGGTCTCGTCGCTGTTGATGCTCCATCATCTGAAGGAGATCATCCCCAGGAGAGCCAGCAAGATCAAAAGTCACCTGAAACCCAAGACAAGCTCGAAGGGGATTTTCAAGCTCTGCTGAAGGATCTTGCCAAATCTGACCCAGTCGTCGTATCTGGATCGCCCGTCCTCGTCATACGCAAGAGCAATCTTGCTGTGCCTCTCTTCATCGCCTTGTATCGTCTGGCGCGCTTCATTCAATAGACCAAAAACAAGAACCACTCTCATACCCTATGCGATGTTCACACCGGCCATTAGGTTACCATAGGTTGGCACAGACCAGAAACATGCTTCATCAGAGGGAAATTGGGCTTGATTGATGCTGGTGTCGCTAAAGGAACAATCAGAATGGCAATGTCGGTTGGAGCTTCTTCTTCGTCTGCGCCTTGCCCTATCGACGGGTTGAGAGAGGAGAGAGGGGACATAGACGTCGTCAATAACTGATCAAACGCATTCCCGAGCAAGTGGAAGAAGAAGAAGAACTCACGTCGCGCCATTCCCGCACGGTGTCATCCATCGCGTCCATGCGCTCCGCCCGATCCTTAAGCTTCTGCTCACGCTGTCTCTCCGGCTTGTGTCCCTTGAACATCGTCCTAGGGTTCCTACCCGAATAAGGCCCCTTCTTCGCAAAATGATCCCTCGCCAACCTCTCAGCAGTCTGTTCGGACGCCTCCCTCAACGCCTCGACCCGTTTGCCCACTTCCGAACCCGCGGCGGAGGCAGGTGTAGATGGGAGACCGTCCTTCGCTCGCGCTCGGACTTCTGCTACGAGGTTGGACCACATTGCTCCACCTCCGTTCCGAGCTTTGAAGTCAGCCATCCGATTTTCTCGCTCGAGGGCGGCTTCGTTTCTTGCCATTCGGACTTGGAGTTTGTGAACCATGGGTCCCGGGGGGAGGTCGTCTAGCATTCCTACTCGCTGGGCTGCTTTTGCGAGTTGGGCTTGACGGCGGAGGGACATCGCTGGCATCCAGTTACCGGTTCTTGGGTTTTTGAAGGGTAGGAAAGGGTTACGGTCGCTGGTGGAGATGCGATTACCGTCGATTTTGACGTCTGCTGCTGCTACTGCTTCTGCTGCTGTTGGGGTTGGCGATGGTGGTGCTGCTACGTCTGCTCCTGCCAATGCTTCCTGCTCTCCTTGTGAGACGATGGCCGCTTCTTCTTCTGTGCTGGCTGCTGCTGTGGTTGCGCTCGACGAACTGGCGCCGCCCTCTGCAGACACCGCATCAGTGCTGACGCATCGCACCGCACGTGAAGAAGATGCGCTGAGCGCAGGCCTTGCCGCGGTCGCTCCCAGTCGTGTCAGTGCTCGTACGTGTGTCTGGATGAAGAGCATTTTGTGGAGCGTGGGTGATGATGATGGACGTCAAGTAGGAAGAAGGCGCTCGCGCTCGGGGGAAAGGGAAGAAAGGAAAATGGAAAAAGAAATTCTCGGATTGCATTTAACCACAGAAAATCAAACACCTTCTGCCCGCCTCTCGACATCTTCTAACAGAGCCTCCTCGCCATCGAGCTGGCCCTCCAATGCAGATGGGCCCAGAACGATACTGCTGGCGCTGCGGAAGAAGCTGAGCATGGGCGAGGCGGAAGGTAGTAATGGGAATGGCGGTTTCTGCGAGGTCTGATGTGCTTCGCCGTCTCCATCATTGACAACCGAGGCCGAAGAAGCAGATCGCGAAGCCCCGAGATTACCTTCTGAGGTCGTTGCGAAGGACCCGGTACCTGCACCAGAGCCAAGCACCGCCGCCTGTTGATTTGTTCCCTCCGTCGAGTCCGTTCCTCGTGCCCCATCGGGTGTTGATGAGGAAGGGGACCATGTGATACTGGACAAGGGATTGCTCAGGTTGGGCGGAGTGCTGAAGACCGATGTCTTAGGTGAAAGCGAGATATCCCATAGCCGCACACCGCCATCTTGAGACACACTCGCAATGAGACGATCTCCCACACTCCCCCTCGCTGGAGCTACGCCTCGGATCCAGCCAGTATGACCTTGAAGACAAGCCACGACGGCTCCGCCTCCTTCTTTCCATGCTCCTGATGAGGAAGTCGGCAACCGGACGTCGTGTACCGTGATCAGTCTGTCGTCTGATCCTGCTACGAGATGGGAACTGCCGAGCGGAGTGAAGGCGAGAGTCCGGACGGGGGCGGCGTGCGAGGTTAATGCGGATAGGTGCACGACTCTTTCGTTCGAGACGTCGTATAGGTGAACCAAGCCGGACCTTGTCCCAATTGCCAGCTGACTTCCGTCCTCGTTCTTGGAGAAATTTCAAGATGTTGGGTCGTCAGCAATTCCTCTTCGAGTCTTGCTCACTCTGGCAGAGAACTTACAAAGGCACAACTCATCCCCCATTCCACAGCAAGGCCTGACTTTGAGGCCGCTCCCCCTCCCCCTCCGCCTTGCTCAACCGCCCCAGCTAATGACTCCAGTGCTACCGTATCCCCATCTGCGCCAATCTTCCATAAATGCGCTTCCCCTCCCAAGCCCGTCCCAACGAAGAGATCCCCCTGCGGCCTGATCGCACTAGCAAAAGTCGACTTGGCAGCCTGCTCCGAGTCCAAGGTAAGATGAGCGAGCGTCCGCGGGGCTTGTCGGTCTTGGTATGAATTTGGGATGGAGTGCAGGGCGAAGGTTCCTGCGAGCGAGGAAGTCAGAGCGAGTTGATGGGAGCCGAGTGGAGTGCTTGCTGAGGAGAGGGAGAGGGACGTTATCCCGTCGGCTGCAGAGAGCGCGGTGGATTGAGGTTGGAGATGCGCAGGGAGGAGATGGCCTGTGAGCGGGTTCCTTTGAAAGAGGAGAAGGGGTATCTTCAGCAGTGTTGATGCGAGGGCACAGAACAGCGCACGCAGAGAGGACGTACCATGCTTCTAGCTTGCCCTCTGCGCCGGCTGTGAGGAGAGTTCCATTGTCTGCCCAGGCTGAGGAGTACAGCGGCCGTCTTCGGTCTGAGGCAGCATACTCGAAGAATTGGAGAGACTGTATACAGAAAGCAGAAGGGGGGAAGGGAGAGAGGGTCAGCTTGCGAGCTATTCTTTCTTGCGCATCTGCTTCTTTCTGTAAGAGACACTCGCCATCTCCTGCCTCAGAATTTGGTCAGATGCTCGTCGGTGTCGAGATGGAAGCCGTCCTCGCCATCAAGGATCTTCTCAACCTCGACCTCAACATCAACCTCGATGTACTCAACGCTCATACAATGATGGACAGCAGAGCAGGCGGAAGTACGACCACCACCACCAGCACCATCTCCCAAGCAGACTTCCTCCGCCACTCAACTTTCCACGCATACGGTCTGAGTCGAACAGCAGCTGTCTTAGCTGGCATACAACGCAACCTACCCCTCGCCCACCTCGCCTCATCTCAAGCTCACGATGCACTACCCGCTTACTTGCTAGCTGTTCAGCGCATCAGCTCAAGTACGGCTGTGGATAACGGAGTACAGCTCGGAAGGGGTCCGCCGGCTGTTCGACCTCGGCCTGGGTGGGACAACAGCGCCGTTACGAAGGACTCAACAATAGTCGAACATCGGAACGAACAGAAGGAGAAGGAGGAGGAGGAGAGGAGGAAGGAGGCTATGTTGGCAGTCCCAACCTACATGGCACTTCACAATCCCGTCTGCTCGAAATGCGGCATAGCAAGTCTACCCGGCCTCACATCCTCCTCCTCCCCTCGTCCTCCTCCCGCCAAGAAAAGACGACGCGGATCGACGGCCAAGGAGAAGGAAGTTGGAACCCCTAGTAGGCCGTTCGTCAATAATGCGAAGTGTCTGCTCTGCGAGGGAGACGTCATCCCGGGACACGCAGCCTCGGATCCCAAATTGGAGCAGGCCGAACGTGAAGCGGCTATTCGGAGTCGGGCGAGGTTCGGCAGTGTCAAGAAGAGGGAACGGTTACGAGTCCCTGGTGGGAGGACAACGTCTTCTGGCGGAGGGCGGGAGGATGTATCGCTGGACGTTGGAGCTCGAACAAGGCGGTCTTTGGACGTCCCTTCGATGACGGCGGCGGCGGCGGTAAGGGAGGGAATAGCGGTGCCAATCCCTACGCTCGTCCCAATCATATCACAATCTCCCACTCCCGCTCCCACCCCTGCTCTCGCTCCCTTGCAAGCTCCAGCTCCAGCTCCTCCCACCTCTGCCCTCGCTCCCTTCAAAGCTCCAGCTCAAGCTCCCAAACCCGCTGCAGCACCTAATCCCAGTCCCAGTCCCAGTCCCAGTCCCAGTCCCTTCGCCCGACCCGCAACCCTACCTCCCCATCCCTCCCGTCCTACTTCCAAGGGCAAAGAACGCAAGAAAGATCGGGCAGCTGCCCTACGCGACATCTTGGGCAGCAGAGACAAGCAGCAGGGCGGCGGCGGGGCAAAAGGAGGAGGACGTGATAAAGACTCCTCGGGTAAGAATCCTCCTCCTTCGGGCAGTAGTGGGGGCGGTCTAGCCGACTTCCTCAGCCTCTTATAGAAAGCCACTTGTTCGCTGTAATCTCTTCCTTGCAGACAAGTTCGAAATACGAGGCCCAAAGTTTCTCATGTGTGATTGCAGATGGGCGATGATTTCTCTTGTTAGCATGGATGAACAGATGGTCCCACTCACGAAGCCCAAGCATTCGACTCCGAGCCCGAAAGCATCCTCGAATGCGACCCTCCAACCTCTCCCTCTTCTTCCTCCTCCTCCTCTTCCTCCTCATACTCCCCATCCTCCGGAGCATCCTCATCCAACTCAACCTCAACCTCCTCCATATCCTCATCGTCCAAAAAGTCCTCCAAATCCTTATACCGCGCATCCACTCCCGTCGAAGAAGAAGAAGCATGCACGAGCGGAGCGGCCATTCCAACGACGGGGTGATTAGGAGTGCCGCCGCCAGAAATAGATGAAGAACTGAGTCTCTTCGCAGCTCGACTCGCCAGCGCTTCGACAGCTCGTTCGGCCTGTGCGCCGATCGCGGGTGCCGAGTCAGCTACGGCCCGCGGTGGAAGTGGTGCAGAGGACTGCGACACGGCGGCGGCGACGGCGACGGCTGCGGCGGGGAAAGACGACGAAGACGAGTTCGAAACGGCATCACGTACACTGGACGGCGTAGCCTCTTCAGGACTCGCCCAAGGTGGTAACGCCATCTTCTGCGATCCCCTTAGCAAGAATCGGGTCTTCCGTGTCCCACCGGGCCTGGAGGAGGAGGAAGAGGAGAGCGCCAGAGCGAGCGTTCCAAAGATGTTAGGCTCTTGTCCTCCTTGTTGCGCTGATGGTGGATGAACATCGGGCGGAGAGAAGTCTTTACCCTCAAAGAGGATCATGAGGACTTGTTCCCGACGCAACTTGACACCTCCAACCTCTTCTTCTTCTTCCTCCTCCTCTTCTTCGTCCTCCTCCTCCTCTTCCTCCTTCTCTCCTCTTTCTTCCCCATTTCCAGAAACCTTCTCCACAGTAGGAGCAGGACTCAACCCCCTCGTCAGAGCTTTACAGAACCTCGCCCGATCCCGAACATCATAATCCGCATCATACCGACCCAACTGCATCACATACCCCACAAGACCCACTACCACCTTCCCCTCTCCTCCACCCACAGTAGGCAAGAAGGTGCCCAACTTAGTAGCATACGTCAAAATCTGCAACTTCGTCCCGCAGCTCTCATTAGCAAAATTGAGAGCAGCCCGTCGGAGGAGGTCAGGTCCTACGAGCTCCGCCAACGTCTTGTAGGTCTGCTGTCCCTGCTGCGACGGCAGAGTAATAGCAACCCGCGTCCGACAGTGCTGACCCAACAGCCAGAAGAGATTCGCGCGCGCTTCAGGGTCCCGGATCGCATTCCGGCCCAAGACTTTAGGTCTCCGAATGATCTGGACCGTCTTGCCCTCTGCATTCACACTCGTCGTCGTCGTCGTGGATGAGGAAGAAGTAAGGGAGGGCGGACCGAAGAGGAGCGTAGGGAAGTTCGCCAGGATTCGACCGGTCGAGAGCTCGTCTGCTGATGCGGGTTGTTCTGTACTTCCTGTGGTGGGTGGGACGAGGGACACAGGAGGCGCTCTCCATTGAAGTAACGTCCTCAATACCGAGATCGCTCGCGCGACCACCCCGGCCTGTACACCACCTTCCCCCACACTCTTGTTCATCCCACCAGCATTCTTCTTCCCTCCCAAAGTCTTCGTCGTCGTCGTCATGGTGCGCGACGTCGGAGAAGAAGAAGAGCCGCGGATGAGACGAAGAAGGATGTCCAGCGCCCTTTGGGAGAGATCTTCCTCCTCCGCCCGATCTTGAGCTTCCTTCTTCTCGGCCGCTGTCACGTCTCCGCGAACACGTTCGACGACTTCGCCAATAGCTTCCACAGCCCGTCTCGCAAGTCGACCCCCTCCTTCCTCCTCTTCTTCCTCCTTCTCCTCCTCGCCTTCCATCAAATTGCCGAGATTACCAGAAGCAGCGTCAGCCGTCTTAGCAAGCCACTCCAACTCGTCCAGCACCCACCTCGCCCCGACAACATTCTCCCTGCACAACTCAACCATGACATCCACCTTCGCCAAGGAGAGATAGAGTGGTTCCTCGGCTGAAGCTGAGCGTGGGAGGAAGGCAGGGAGGTGAGGTTGGAGTGAGGGGAGGAGGGCGGGGAAGGAGGTGATTAGGTAGGTTAAGTTGATGAGGGCGATGTAGGCTACCTCGGGGGTGTTGGACGTCGTGGATGGGGAGGACGAAGGGCGGACGTAGCGGAGGAGAGGTCTGATTAGGGTTTGGGTGTATGTTGATGCTGGTGCGTTTCGGGATGGAGGTGGGCTGAGGTACAAGGTTAACTTGACTACGGAGAGGACGACCTACGAAGAAGGGGGCAGAGTATCAGAAAATTGAAAAGAGATATATGTGCGGAGCGGGTGACACGTACTGCTGGATTGCGACTCATGAGTAGAGGCTGTGCCTTGGAGAGTAGGAGATCGAGATCGCTATTCCGACGCGCTGGTCCCTTTTCGTTGATACCAGGAGAGACACCCCCTCCCGAACTCGCACTCGCGCCAACAGACAAGGGCACTGTCGCCGACGCCGCCGGCTCATCATCAGCAAAGAAAGCATCAATATCCTGCTTCTCGCGCTCTTTACCCTTGGGAGGGAAAAGAGCGTTATTGGAAGAAGAAGAAGAGCCCTGTTGATGGGAGGGTCCCGAAGGCTGTGAGAAGTTGGCGCGAGCGTAGAGGAGGAGGACGTCTAGTGCGTGTGATTGTGCCCATTCGTCCATGTCTGCGAGAGCGTGGCAGAGTTTTCGGAAGTAAGGGTGGAGAAGGGCGTACTGATCTCTTGATCCCTTCTTCTCTCCATCATCTTCGTGATCGGTTGAGGTAGATGTTGGTGGGTGATTGGTGCTGCCGTCGTCGTAGTTGTATGCGCTCGTTCCTGCTGATACTGCAGCTGTTTCGGGAGGTGGGTATCCAAGGGATGAATACGCGACCAGGGCCGCTCCGAGGACAGAGGGCGAGCGATCGTTGAAGAGAAGGGCGAGGAGAGAGACGAGCTCGGGTAGTGCGCTTGTGTCGAGTGCGTATGCTTTGGAGAGGGAGAGTGCTGCGATGCGACGTACGTGTGAGTTAGAATCACGTGCTGCGGAGGCGATGGCGAGTCTGAGTATAGGCGCGAGAACAGGAATCCGAAGTGAGCCCAGAGCTTTGAGAGCCGAAGCGCGAATGAGGGGTGAGTGATGGGATAGATCGCGTTGGAAGGAGTTGACAGCTAGGAGGGCGAGGTCAGGCTGTGCAGAGGCTGAGCGTGCGAGGATGATAGAGACAAGTTTGCGGACGTGGAGGGATGTGATTGAGGATGAGGTCAATTTGAGGACGGCGGGTAAGGCTGCGTGTGCGATGCGGTATCGACCTGCTGCGATGGCTGCGATGATGCGTCGGAGTCCATCTATGCGTGCTTCGTCGGAGGAGGAGTCGAGGCTGGTCAAGATGCCGGCGAGGTATGGGTTGGTAGCTGCTGCTTTTTTGGTAGATGATTTGCGTCTGTCTGTTTCGTCTAGATCGTCGAGGGAAGCGTCGTCGCTGTCGTCGTCTTCATCTTCATCGTGGTGATGACTGTGTAGACCGATGTTGTTTGCGCCTGATGACTGTTGTTGGAGAGTTGCGAGGTCAGTTGTTGTTGGACCGATGGCAGCGCGTAGAGCAGCAGCAGCATCTTCTGCGCGCTCTAGCATGCGCTGGTGGAGATATCCAAGGGAGCGCGCGTTTGCCATGGCTGTGGGTGGTGGGTGGTGGTGGTAAGATGGTCAGTGCTCTTATGATGACTGGGTGACAAAAGGGTGACCTCCACATACTCATCCCATTTTCCCACGCTCACTTCATTCTATTGGGGTATAGGGAACTCGACAGCGACGGCACCAAGGATGAGGAGGACGACCACCACTTAGTACATACAGCACACAGGATCATGGCCCACACGCAGTCATCTGCCAGCATCGACCTCTCCACAAACTCACCACGCAGAATCACCAAGAGACTCTCAGCCGTATTCGATCCAGCACTCGGCAGCATCGCAGTCCTTCCCACTCCCATCATGACAGACCCATCTTCTCTACCCTTACTCTCCCGCCCCTCTCACTCAGACATCAACCAACTACTCATTCAGCAGCAGCAGCAACAACCATCACAGCAGCAGTCCACTCCCACCCAACAACACTCTCACTACCCTGCCTCTACTAACCACCATCTATACCGCAACTCTCCCTCCTTCAACCACGGATCACCTTCACCCTCAGCAGCAGCAGCACCAAACACATCACCAACAACAGCCTTCCGTCCCAGTCTACCACTCCGTCCACAGTCATCCTCATCCTCAATGACATCCTCACACACCCTCGGCCCAGCTCAAGCACCGTCCTTCAACCAACCTCATCTCACAAGTCCAGGCTCAAGCAGCTTCAGCACTACCAATGCAAGCTTCCGCTCTGCCTCTTCCGATTCTACCTACCAGTCCACCTCCGACAGTACCGCCTTGCATCCTTCCATCTCCAATCTCAACACCATCACACCACAGAGCCCCGCTTCGATGATCTCTCATGCAGCAGCAGCTCCACCGCCAATTCCTACTCGCATGGCTAACTCAGCAGTAGGTGGAATTGCAGGCCCTATTCCTGCACGCTCAACATCATCCAAACGACCTCTCAACGGAAGCATCTCAGGTCCCCTCTCCGCCCTTCATCCAGGCGCTTCTTCCTCATCATCTTCCTCTTCTTCTTCCGTCTCACCCTCCCCAACCTTTCCCCACTCAGCACCACCTACCCATCCTCAAACCATCCTCCAATCAACAGGAACCCCTCGCGTTCCAGTTAGGTCCGGATCAGCTAGTATCGACGCTACAGCAATGACCTCTCGCAGCTCATCGTCCTCCTCATCCCAATTACCTACAGCAGGACATCACATCGTCCCCCTTCCCGAACGCAAGAACATCGCTAGACCCAGTACGACCAGTGGGATTGCTACTTCGCGCTCTGGGACATTCTCCAGGAATACAGCTGCGGGAGGAGGAGGGGATCCATCTGCGTCTGCTATGGCTGCGGCGGCTATTGCTGCTGCGGCTGCGGAACATCTCTCATCGACCAGGCAGATGGCCACGCCTACTTCCATCTTGCAACAGCGTCAAACATCGCTGTCCTCAGAGGGTCAGGCTTCGGGCGCTGATTTCGGGCGTCAGAGTACAACTGCGCGGGAGTCCAACACGGCTGATGGAGCGGCAGAAGCGACGACGTTGGGTAGGACGACTCAGAACACTATCGATTCAGCGGGCAATGCTCGAACGGGAACACCTGTTTCTGTCGCTTTTGATACTCCACCTACGACGGCGGGCGCAGCATCATCATCAACAACGACTGCTGCTAACAATCATCCTGCCACTGCCACGGGGACCACAACCTCCTCGACAACACGGGCGAACGGGAAGGCCACTTCTACCACTGGCTCCACCACCCGTCCTCCCCGGACCCGAATGACCGCCCCATCCCGATACGTCTCACCCCAACTCCCCTCAGCACCCAACATGTCCCACGCACCCCCTCCGGCCATGTACTGGTCCCGAGCACCCATGCACGGCAACATCCCCCGTCGCTCCTTCAAAGCCCACACGGCCTGTCTGGCCGACGAGGTCCTCTGGATCTTTGGCGGGTGCGACGCTTCGTCCTGTTTTCGGGACTTGTTCTGTTTTGATACGGAGACGATGTGTTGGTCTCGGCCGAGGGTGGAGGGGGAGTATCCGCCCAGTCGGAGGGCTCATTCGGCTACTATGGTTGATCGGAGGTTGTTTGTGTTCGCGGGTGGGGATGGGCCGGCGTATTATAATGATGTCTGGGTGTTCGATACCGTCGCGTTGAGGTGGAGTAAACCAGAGGTATATGGAAGTCCGCCCTCTCCTCGACGGGCGCATACGTCTTCCTACTGGGAACAGCAGCTCATCGTGTTTGGAGGCGGGAACGGCATTGGGGCGTTGAATGATGTGTTTTCGCTCGACTTGAGGGATTTGGATCGGTTGGAGTGGAGGAAGTGGGATTGTTTTGGGAAGAAGCCGATTGGGAGGGGATATCATACGAGCAACTTGGTGGATGGGAAGTTGATTGTTATTGGGGGCAGTGATGGGCATACGAGTTTTGGGGACATCCATATTCTTAAGCTTGGTGCGTTTCTATTTTCCTTTACTCCAACACTGGCTCTGTTTCTCTTAGCTGACCTGTGCATCTGGATTCGAAAACAGATACCAAGTTCTGGTACCACGTCACCACGGAAGAGCAGCATCTCCGAATGGGCCACACCGCCACGCAAGTAGGCTCCTACCTCTTCGTCATGGGCGGCCACGACGGCAACGCCTACACCTCCGACATCCTCACCCTCAACCTTGTCAACCTCCAATGGGAACCCCGACGAGTCTGCGGCCGGAAGCCTCCCGGCCGGGGTTATCACGAAGCCTGGTTGAGGGACAGTCGATTGTTCATGCATGGGGGTTATGATGGACGGCAGATTTATGATGATTTGCATTATGTGGATTTGGCTGCTTGTGCTTATTTGCCGCAGATTACGAGTTTTGGGATTGAGCTTGAGGAGGAAGGGGAGGAGGAGGGTGAGGAGGAGTGAACGTGATTGCGGTACGGACTGAGGGGGGAGTGGGCTACACAGAACTGCTGGCTCGGTCTTGGGGTACCACCCTTCTTGCCTTTCCGGATATCCTCGTCGCTGGTTCGTCGCTGGAATCCTACCTCGACTGCATCATGGACGAACCACCCCAATTAGGCGCAAGGGGCGGCGCTTCTTCTCCAAGGTTCCGGCGAAAGCCCTCCCATCGTTTTCAACTTCGCAAGGTCCGGTGAACTTTCAAGCCCTCGACTTTCATCGCACACTGTACTACCAACCAACCAAACCTTCTCTCGCGTCACAAGCACCACCACCCAACACGCATGCATTGAAACATCATCTTCGTCTTTTCCCCTCTTCAAAAACACACACACACACACACACACACACACACACACACACAACCGCTTCGTCCCTCTCGTCTCTTCTTGGGGTTCACCAACAATGCTACCTTCGTTCTCCCCCCCCTGCTCTTCCTTATTTCTCTCACTCAACTCATTTCCATTTTCTTCTTTGCTGCTCTCTTACCCAATGTCATCCTGTTTCCCGTCGCGCTTAGTCGCCCTTACCATTCATCCATCCCATGCGTTCTTGGCCTAATCGACATTATTCATTCAGTTATGTTCCCTGCCCCGCCTGCTCATTCTTCCTCTTCCCTCCCTCTCAACCGGGAGAGAAAGGACGATATGCTTCTTCAATGGTGTCATTCCGAATTGTAGGCAAGAAAATGAAGAAGATTTAGACGGAGGGAGAAGAGATTCCGTCGTCGCTGAAGCCGGCTGAACGGAAGATTGGGAAGGGTTTACGTTGTTTGCGAGGTGGTTGAGGGTGCTTGGGAGGAGCTGGGGGTGGTGGTGGTGGTGGTGGTGGTGGTGGTAGTGGAACTTCCGAAGGAGGAGGAGGAGGAGGCGGTGGTGGTGGAAGCGAAGAAGTCGGTGGAGGTGGTGGAGGGGGCGGCCTATATTGGTCGTCTGGGGGGGGCGGGGGAGGTGGTGGAGGAGCGGCTTGAGGTATTGGCGGCGGTGGCGGAGGAGGAGGTTGTGGGGACGGCACAGCAGAAGGCGGAGGTGGGGGCTGTGCGAAGGTATGCTCAGGTAATGGCGGCGGCGGAGGAGGAGTAGGAGCTCGAACACTAAAAGCTGCTTTCGCTCCAATCTTCTGAAACCCGCCGGATGACGAGGATATCTTCTTCCGACTGCTTGAGGAGGTAGAAGCTGAGGGAACGGGTGGATCAGGACCGAGTTTGACGCCAGCTGCGTGAGCGAGAGCCTTCATCTCCCTCTCCTCCCGCTTCCGCTCCTTCTCCCTCCGTCGCTCGCTCGATCCCGCCCCGGAGCCAGCCGAGGAGCTCGAGCCAGCCAGAAGAGCCCTCTGATTCGCTGCCAACTCCCGTAATCGTTTCCGATGATGATGTGCATACGAATTCGTATGTTCTGCAAACTGCGCCGCATTCGCATACTGCTTCCCATCACAGACCTCGCACCGAAATACACTCAGACTGGCCAGGACCTCCGCCCGAACTTCGTCCCTCTTCCTGACGTCGTTCTCCCGCGCCGAACGCTGCGAGTCGGATTCTGTCGCTAGTTTTTCGGAGGTGAGCTCGTGCAGGCGGGACAGGGCCAGGGCGTCTTCCAAGGCTGAGGTGGTGGAGCGTAGCTTGCCGATACCGGAAGTGTCCGCGCCGAGTTTGGCGAAGGAGAGGGAGAGGGGATCGGCGCGGCCTTGGGAGTACATTCCTAGACCTGTCCCTGTACCCGCCCAGCCGAGTTTGAGAAGAAGTTGATGACCGACGTTCGCATGGGAGAGAGCTTCGTTCTTCTCTACTTCCTCAGCTCCTCCTCGGCCTTGTTGCGCTGCGTTTGAGCGCGAGTTTTGTGCATTGAAGTTCCGTCGTTGTGCTCCTCTCGTGTCCCGCTCACCCTCATCGAGCTCGTCCTCGTCCTCGTCGAGGTTGGCATACCTGGGTCTCTTCGCCAGACGGGCAATGGCTGCTGCGGGACCCTCTTCTGCCTGAGGAAGTGATGAGGTCGAGGTCCATCTTGCGTACTCATCGTCGCTCTCCTGTTCTCCTCCTATCGCTCTTAAGGCCATATCCACGTCCTGCACCATCGTTTGCCCGCTGTCATCGTCGTGGTCCTCCTCATCATCGCCCATCCCATCGCTCGCACGGACTGAGGAAATTTCATCCGGAAGACGTTCACCACAACACACGGAGGAGCGAGAGACACTGCAGAGACAGGGAGTAGACCAAGATGCGCAGGCCGCAACTTCAAGGACGGAGCTCAAGCTCAACGCCATCCTCGTTCCTCTCCTCGCTCCGGTCGCTGTCCTTCGATGAGATCCAGGACCTCCCAGCTTCCATCGCAGCAAAGCAAGCTGCCGTCGAATCCAATCTCTCGCGTCTCGCCGTACAACACATCGACAGCGTCCTCGATGCACGCGACGCCACGGCCTCTCTTCCCAACTTGCGCGCCTCGCTCCGCAGCAAACTCGAACGCTTACAGTCGGTCGCCTTAACCAACCTCAATAGCGCGGTCGGTCAGCTTCCTGCTCAAGCACAACCTGCCATCTTGAAGCATCAGCGATCCGATACGCTCTCCAAGACGATCGCAGATGAGGAGGCGCTCACTCTCTTGCTCTACGCTCCCGTCACTGTCAAGAACCTTGTGTCCGCGGCTACCACGGGCGGAGCGCTCTTTGGACCTACCAGTGGAGGAGCCGGAGCTACGACTTCAGCGACGGGGGGCGCGGCATCTCCATCAGCCTCAGATGAGGATCGTGCGCTCGATGGGAATACAGAGAGTGGCTCGCAGGCAGCTAGCGCAGCGCTCAGCATCACTATGCGACTCTATGCTCTTGCTTCCGAAGGGTCCGTGCTTCTCTCTTCGTCCTCCTCAACCTCCCCACGCCTATCACAGCGCTATGACGGCACGGATCCAGATATCATCAATGCTGCTAGCAGGAGCTTGCACTCGGTCGCGACGGAAGCGCTGATGCACCTCCACAATCTCAAGCTCTTCCTGATTCAACGGACGTTACACGATGTCCATCTCAAGCTGGCAGATGCGATTCGAGTTGTGACCATGATCCGACATATGCGTAGCTTACGACCTCAGGCCATCGCTGGAGAAAGTTCAAGACTGCAAGACTCTGTTGGGGGAGCGGCGGGTTCGTCAATCTCGGGGGGAAGGGACGTCACAAGACTAGAGGATTCGGCAGTTGACGAGCTTGGCATGTCAGAGTCTAGCCTCATGCTAGTATTCTTCCAAGCACGTACCTCCGCCCTCCGCACTGTCCTTCATAACACCGCCTCAATGACAGCCACACCTCCCCCACAAACGACACCGAGCGACATCCCTAAGGCCCTTGCTGATCTTCTAGCTCGAGCGGAGGCAGGTGCTACGACCTCCTCCATCTTGGTGTGGATGGAACAAGTCGGCCGAACGCTCGCTATTGTGAAGGCCATCTTCGAATCATCATCATCGACACAGCAGACACAGGAATCGGGCGGAGCGGGGCAAATAGAGGCTCAGAGGTTATTACCGCTCCTTCGGTCGAGTTACTGCAGCTTTGCGGTCCGGCTGTTGAGCGATTTACTTGAGGAGAAGGAGGGAGATCGTACTGTCACGCTGCGGAGAGCGGAGTCGTCAGATAGGACTTCGCAGCTGATGTCAAGAGCGAGGAGGAAGTCTAAGGAGAGGATATCCATGGCGCTCTATCTGTATACGTACTCGCTCCCCTAGCAAATCGCATCGCAACTATCTCACTCGGCCCTTGCGAAGACGCCTCTCACCGCCTTCCCCTCGGCGTAACAGTTGTCGAAGTCGGCATTCGTCCTGAGCAGAGGCCCAAGAAGTGAGGTCGGAGAAGAACGGCCTCGCCATCCAGCTCGAGGAAAAAGTCTCTCTGTAAGCTATCGAGGTTGGAGCTCAGACCCGGAACGCAACTCCACGAATGGGATCGCGTGCGCGGGAGAATCGTTTAGAGAGGCGAGGGCAGCTCGAAAGCTACATAAGCGCTCTATAAGCCTAGAAAACTCGGGGGAGACCTTGACCAGAGGAACCCAAGGTTGTTAAAGGGTCTAGCAAGCACCGAGAGGTACCCAACTCGACGCGACGCTTTACCCTTCGCCCTACGGCAGATGCCGTCAACGGGTTATGAAGGTGCACCGCCCCCCCCCCCCCCCCCCCCCCCCCCCCCACCCCCCCCCCCCCCCCCCCCCCCAGTCCACACCACCCACCCCACCCCCATCACCATGGTCCCATACCTCCATCGCCAGCAGACATATTGGACGGGTGAACCCCCCTCACATCCGGCGACGGGCCCGCCGGGGGTTAGTTGGCAAACGTTACGGCACCAACTGTTGCCCGACGGGCTGATCGGAAGGGGAGGTCGGGTTCTGGGAGGTATGAAGGGGGAAGCAATTGTATGCCTTTTGGGGGGTAGTGCGGTGCGGGGGTCCGTCATGAGCCAACTCGCGGGCTGGTCAGGCGTACCCGGAGCTAGAACAATCTGGGAGAGGGCTTCTTGGGCTGCCACCATTGTTGGCGATCAGTTGGGAGAAGCAAGAAGCAGGGGGAATAAGTCAGTATGGATTGAAGGCAGCGAGGCGGGAAGGGATGCTGGGAAGAAGAGACTCACCAGTACTGGTATGATATGTGGGGATCGGGTGACCATCAGAAGATGCCAGGTGTAAAGTAGACAAAGTCCAAGGTAAAGCTTGGTTTGTCTGATATAAAAGAAGAGGAGAAAAAAAAAAGAGCGGAAGGGGGGGAAGAAGGCAAATCAGCGCCTCTATATACCTTTCTATTTGCCTTTCTGCGCCTTCTGAGAGTCCGGCCGTTTTCGAGATTCAGTGGGCAGAATAGCAGTGTGTCAATGCGCAAAGCTAGAGGTGTCAAGAGAAGCCAGTACGCAAAGGCGGGTAGAAAGAAAGTGGCGGAGTGCCGAGCCTGACGTTTGTGCAGCCCTCGAGGAACGGGCGGCTGTGATGAAGATTGATAGGAATGCGTGGTCCTTGCCGCGATGGCAACAAGGCATGGCGCATGGGAATGTAGCGAAGATCCTTGTTGCTCTGTTGCTCGACCCCCTGGAATGCCCGCCGTTCCTCAACACGCAAAGCCGGGCAAGACCGCACGAAAGCAGCGAGGAATGAGAGGGGGATGGACCTTCAGAAAACCTGCAGGCGAAACAAGTTCGGAAGATAGATGAGAGAAAGGGGAAACGTCAATACCAAAAGGAATGAAAGGAAGAAGTCAGCTCGAAGGGGATGAATTCCAGGTGTGCGCATCGAGGCACGAAAGCAACAAGACACGGCGAACGGCATACTTGTCCATTAAATCGCAACAGCGGAGCGCGGAGCCTGTATACCAGAAAAGAATCATCTCAGGCTCACTGCTAAGCACTCAGCTCCTCGCCGTTCCTGCGCAATCGAGGCATGCGTGTTCGTGGCCGGACGATTGGACCTCCTGCTGGGTCGTGGGCGAGTGAGTGAGTGAAGTTTGCAGTCGGGTCGACAGATGAACGACCTCCAAACCCACTACTACTGACTGATTTCCCGTCAGAAGAAGGACAGTGATGCTGTTGTAGAGGTCTTCGGAAGGCAAAAGAAATGGATGCAAGTCAGCGGATGGTGTATCGACGGTTGCTCCGAGCTATTCGGGCGTCCGTCAAGTTCCAGAAACCGGCCGCGGCGAACCTGCGTCGAGCGCTACGGGATGATTTCAAGGCTGCTCTCTCCATCGCTAGTCAAGTTCCCACAGATGCACAACTTGAACATTCGGGTACGTTCTGGATGAAAGGCTTTCTTTCTTGATGTGAATCATGCTGCTGAAGGTCTTTTCTTTAATCTCAACAGCGCGGAATACGATTGCTCTTCTGTTGTCATCCGCCTTTTCGCCTCGTCGGAATGCTCTGGATACCTCGCACATCGCTGGAGTCAAAGTCCGTGCCGCTCAACTTGCCTCGAGCAGCAAGTTGTCCCCGTCCTCTTCTAACGACCCAGCGAATAGCAAGAAAGTAGAAGAACACGATCCGACGCTCCATCATTCCCTCGCTCACAAGGTCGTCGAAAATCTGGCCTCGCTGGTTTATCACCATCTCTCGCCTCACTCGCAGATGCAACCGCTAAGCAAACGAAGCGGAGGGACTCAGAACACTACCCTCGCCTCAGGCCGGTCGTCCAGCCGAGCTCAATCGACATCGAACTCTGCGAACGACATCGCTCTCGACATGATGGGCGGCAGTAGCTCTGGTGGTGATGGGGATTGGAGCGACGGTGAGGAAACGATTGGAAGCGGTCGAAATTACATGCCTTTTTCGGGGGAGTACCGGATACCTTCGCTCTCCGTCCCGCCAAAACCGGTTCGAGGACCAATGGGTCATCGACCTGCTCGATGGGACGGTCAGAAGCCAATGTCGGTCTTTCTCATGCAACAACAAGGGAAGGGCGCCACAACGACAACAACAACATCAAAGTCGTCCGAATCTCTCACAGCTCTCGAAGAGCGGGTCCTCTCCCTAGTCGAAGCGTACCGCACCTCCAAATCAACGCATGGAGAATCATCTCCACGAACGCAAAAGCTCCTTCAGGAAGTCCGACAGGTCCGAGGTGTTCTCAGATCAGCGACTCGTAAAGCCGAACAGGAGGAGCGGAAAAGGGCGGTTGAGAAGTTGCCGCAGGAGTGGATGTACGATTTGGTTCGGAGGGCGGAGGAGAGTGAGAAGGTCTGGTTGGGCGGGCAGCGGTTTGGGAGGTGGGTGAGGGGCGAGTGGCTTCCACCTTGAAGTATTCCAAATAGACCTGCAAACGTGAAATGGGAGAGAAAGGCACGTCGGAGTCCTTGTTTCTGGCATTGACACTCTCAAAGCGTCCGCAAGGGGCCCCATGGGGTTGTTCGATTACTCTGCAAAGACGTGCTGAAGTGAGCCCCAGAGTACGTATCTGGAAAGCGCAGTTGGAAATGGAAGGGGAAGGGAGGGAAGCGGAAAAGTAATGTACAAGCATGCAACCATGAACAGGGGAGAGTGAAAGCGAAGAGCAGCTCGCGTAAATATCAATGCCAGAAAAGAAGGAGGGGGAAGACATGAGTGTCAAGAAGAGACGTGATCGTTTTGTGATTGTACTTGAAGTCCAAGAAAGGAGAGAGTTCTATAGATGTACGCGCCCATCGCGTTACCGAGGCTGTGCGATTCGCATCTGCGCTATCAGGCCTAATTCGCTCATCGAAGGAAGTCGAGCACGAAGATGACTTGCGCTTCGTGCTTCATTAGGCGGAGAGATGGTCTGCAATGACGAGGCCAGCTTGTTCGTGGGCGGGGAGTTACTTCTGAGCTTCTTGAATGGCTGCGATGAGCCCAGGACGGGCGTGGTAGGTCGCTGTTGCCGATCATCTCTTGTGTCCTCGTCGGCATATGCGGAGTGTTGCCGTCCATGAGACTGGGATTCCCCGCTCGATCGCTCTGTATCCTCCTGATTCATTTCTTTGGATGGTGGAGAGTGAGGCTGGCCGGGAGGAGGTCTGGGAAGCTCCGGCAGCGGTCCTTGAGGCAGAGAGGATAGCGCTCGGAGAGCAGGAACCGATCGCATCCGGGCATTCGCCAGTTCATGCTGTTGGCCGGGATAGAAAGGAGGAGCATGCTGATGGACCTTCGCCGTAGTGTATTCTTCGACCAAGGTGGCATCAGGGTTGCTCAAGCCCGACCCAGCCCGACTATGATCAGCATCTTGCTCTACCATCGTGGCCTGGCTGGTAGATCTACGGCCGCTGTTGAGATGAGGAGGAGGAGTATGCCGGGCATCGGACCTTGAAATTAGACGCGAGACCGCCATGCTGATCAAGCCTCCCGATCCGACCACTCCTTCTCTGGAAGGTGGGACGATAGCCAGCATGTTTTCCCGAAGTTGAAGCCGATCGCCAGTATCCGTATACGAACGTGGACGGCGATTCGTACCATTCGAATCTTGGTACGGAGTCGGCCAGGAGCGGGAGTGATGAGCCGATAGCGGAGGAGGGCGCAGAGCTGATTGCGGACGAGGATCCATCGGCCGTAGAAGGGGCGGCGAAACTTCACCTTGATGGGCTCGAAGATCAGGTCCAGCTGCGAGCACAATAGTGGACCGTCTGGAGATCACTCTCGAAGAGGAAGGCAAGATGTGTGGGGGCGAAGGTGGTGCAGGCGCAAATGCAGAGCGGGGTAGTTCCCTAGCAGCAGTCCTACGAAATGGAGAGCTCGGGACCTCGTACGGACTTGCTGTGACAGTCAATCGCCGAGGACGATGTTCTGATCCAACATCGTGTACGGGCGGAGTGACGATGTGGACAGTGGATGGGCCGGGCCGACGGATGTGACGAGCATTTTCGGAGCTTCCCAGGGTAGGGGCCGGAGGGACTCTTCTCTCGGGATGTCCGTCTCTGATAGGGGAAGTCGGACCTCGTCGCCCTCTGTGAAAGCCTGAACCGACGAAAGGAGTCGCGTCGCTTTGCGTAGCGGAACGACCACGTTCGGAGGATGGAAGTATCGATGTAGGAGCTCGATAGTTGCTGTCTGGGCGGAATCGAGGCTGGGCTTGGATGTCCGAATCAAAGCTGTTGATAGGAGAACTTCCCATTGACATGTCTGTATCGCCTGTGGAAGACATGTCTTTGCAATGCGTTGGTGGATGCGTGAAAGAGGTTCCGATCTTTTGAAGAAGAAGCCTCTGCCGATGACTTTTGTGTAATAGACGTTCTCGTAAAGTCAAGGTAGGGGTGAGGGTTCGTGGGTGATTCCCAGAAGCTGAGGAAGGGTTGGGTTCGAGGTGAGAACGATTTCTGTGTTCATGCAGAACATTTCGCCTGTCGCTGGAGCGGGATGGGGGCTTTATAGGCGTTGAGGACTTTGCGACCTTGAGCGGGTGCAGTGCATCATGCACTGGATCTCTCGCCAAGTCTGAAGATAACAAGGAAGACGTCGGAGGCAACGGCCGAAAACGCTCGAGACCGTCTGGGTGCGACTTCCGCAACATTTCCGTACATTGCCATGAGACATTGGGGCCAACTGTGCTCATATCGGCTAGGTAATGCCCCTTGCTGTGTTCGTCCCTTAGCACCTCGACGTTTCCCAGCGCAGGGACCCCTTCGCTCTCGGACCTTCGAAACCTTAGCGCTTTGACCGCTTCTTGAGAGAGTGCGAAGGATCGACGATGAGGTCGTTTTTCGGATATCAGGTGCAGTAAGATCTCTTGTGGACGAATGATGATGAGGCGAGAAAGTTGGAGAGAGCGGTGCTATCCACGACGAGGACCGGGCGTTGCCGGAAGCGCTGCTCCCTACGAGCTCAAGCAGGTTCGAGGTGAGGTGGCAGCGAGAGATGTGATGAGCCTACTTGTGTGGTTACAGGAACGACGAAGCGGCAAGGGAGCCGTGCACGCTCAGGACAAGGGAGATGCTGTGCAGCAGACGTGTGATGTCCTGCAGAACCTCTTTCAGAGAGATGTCAATGCGTGTCGAAGACAGATTGCGAGCAATGGAAAAGAGGAAGAAAAGAAGGGTGAGAAACAAAGCAAGGACTGCGGAACTTGTCGAGGTTGAGAATGAGCAGAATCATGGGAGGCCTGTGACGGGCAGAGGGTTGCCAAAGCGAAGGAGAGGTCAGGCTGGATGATGAGAAATGCAGTGGACATCGACGCATCGACGGAACGAGGAGCATGCTTGAACGCATCGGTGAACTGAAATGCTGAATCTGAGAAGGAATCATGTCAGCGGCGTCAATGAGATGGGAAAAGCTGGATGAGATTGGACGGACGATGGAGCAAGCGGTTGCTTCCTCATATGGAAGATATAAAATTTGGTGAGCAGAAGGAAGAGGTGATGAAACTGGCTGTCTCCGAAAAAGCAGAAGCGTCGACTGGGGTTAGGCGGCTCCGTCGTTCCCATGCTCTCGATGACCTTGTGAGAAGATACCCGGGCTTCTTCCTCATGTCGGACACCATTGTCGTATCTCATCTTTTGCTCAGCATGATGAGAATAGTTCTTGCGGCGGCTCATGGGAGGATGGCGAGTTGAAAGAAGTAGTGCCCGGATGCCGCATGCTGCCTGTCTCCAACTTGAGGGATGGTCGCTGATCAGTCGCAGAATCCGAAGGTCTGGAACACAAGTAATGTGGGAGAAACAGCGGGAAAGGGCGTGAGAGAGTCAACTCATTTCTCAGCATGCTGGACAGGCGGGAGATGGAAGGGAGAGAAGTAAGCATGATGAGGCGATGTGGTGTGTTGCCCGGTCCGCCCTTCTTCTGCAGGTTCCGAAGGCGCCTACATAGGGGAAATTAATGCGTTCCACAGCCAAATGCGGTCCGACTGTGCTCCTCCTCATCATCAAGAAGTCATCTTGAGCACGGATCCCTCGAAAGCGAGCGTCAGAGAGAGGTCAGCAGGGAGAATGGTCCACTCTTGCAATACTAATCCTTGTCTCAAGGTCGCGGCGGAGCGGAAGTCGCGGCGGGGCGGAGGAGGGGAAGGCCCGCGCCCAGTCGACATAACCTCCAGACCTTGGCATCGATGTCGTGGTCGTGGTTGCTCCCAAGAATTGAAAGAGGCGAAGACTTGAGCATGCGGGTGATATGCGAAAAACTCGGCCGTAAGCTCAAAAGTCTCCGACGGATGAAGTCACGTGCGTCGCTCGCTCACCACCACCACCCTCGCCCAAAGAACGCGGACACGACCTCGCGGACGGGGCCCAAGAACGCGCATCGCACTCAGCAAGAACTAGTTGGAAGCCACGCAGCAATACGCGACCGGAAGCGTTCCCTGAATCATGTTCGACGAGTCAGTTTTACTCAATCATCGTTCGCAGCCTCTTGCATTCGAATGCTGACCCGCTTCGTCTGTCCATCCTTAGGTTTGTACAGAACTCGCGAACAGCGGCTCGAGCGGCCAACAGCACTGGCGCAGGATTCGCCAATGGCACGGGACATAGTCCTAGGAAATCCAGAGCTCTGCCTGCGCGAGATGAGGAACCTGCGGAACCTGTCACCACCGTGAGTCAGGGTACACTCTGAATTGACCGTGCACTCGTCGAAGTGGGAGCGCTCACGCGACAGCCCTCTTCTTACAGCTCGAGACAGGATTCGTCTCCAACGATGCTGAGGAGCCTAGCAGTAATGCTTCGCCTATCTTCCAACTGGGCCGCGTCCAATATGCTTTCCCCGCTCCGCTGGCTCTCATGACCGTCGCATCGAACACCCTCACCATGTGCCTGTATGCGCGGCCCCCGCCTGGCTCGTCAGGAATCATTGGAAGCGCAATGCCGACACCGAAGCTGGTGCGCATCCAGCTGGACGATCCAGAGCGGACAGAGGAAGCGGATGTTCCTCTGGCGCCTCCAGCTCGCACACGAAACGCTCCACCGCCCAACCCAGCACAGCAGGGACCTTACAAGATGTTTGCCGATCCCACCGGCCGCCATTTGATCCTGACCATGCTGTCCGGCGACAATTTCTACTGGCGCTCCGGCTGGAAGAAAGCTCGTGTCTTGCCCCGTCTAAAAGGTCTGATCTTGGAGAGCGTCGCATGGAATCGCTCCTCGGCAGCCGCTCAAACTTTCACGAGCAAGAGGGAGGGAGCTCAAATGACAACGACGCGCGAAATCCTTTTGGGAACTCGATCCGGGGATATCTACGAAGCGGTCCTTACGGCTCCTATCAACGGCGGACCTGAAGAGGGCGATTTCCTCGATCGTCTTGCTCGGCGGACAGCGGGAGGAGGAGGATCCTCAGAAGTCGACAGAAGCTGTCGTCATGTTTACACCCTTTCGGAACGTCAACCTATCATCGGTCTGGAAGCGATACCGTTCCCTGCCAGCAACGGCACGAAGGACCGAGTGCGGAAGGGAGCAGTCATCGCAGCGACTAGTTCCCGCATTTTCGAGTTTGTCGGGACTTTTGGCGTGGTCAGAGGGGAGGAGCCAGATGGGGAGTTCGTTTACGATCGACTGTTTGAGCCATATAGGACTAGCATCAGTCCGAATCTGAGTGAGTCAGACCTTCACTTGATCACATGGATAGGCGAGTAGCTGACCCGGTGCTTCCTCCTACACAGAGTCGGAACTGCCCGGGGAACTGGCACAATCACAGCTACACGTGTCTGTACCACAGCAAGGGAGATTACCGCGAGCGATTGCCTGGATGACGGAGCCTGGCGTATACCATGGTACACTCTCGATTCAGAACCAGTCAGCAGGCGACTCTATCATCGACAGCGCCAACCTACTCCCATTTCCAGCCTCAAACGGTTCTGAAGGAGGAGCATCATTAGGAGTTCCGATCAGCATGGCTTTGACAGACTTCCACTTTTTACTGCTTTACAAGGACCAGGTGATCGGAACGAGCATACTTGATGACCAAATCGCGTATCAAGAGACACTTCCCCTCAAGCCCGATGAGCAAGTCCTCGGGACTGCTGTAGACACGGCTCGACGAACGTACTGGGTCTATACGAATGCGAGCATTTTCGAGATCATTGTCAAGGACGAAGATCGGGACGTATGGAGGGTGTACATGCAACGCGGTGCTTTTGACCAAGCGCTCAAGCATGCCAAGTCGATATCGCAACGGGACAAGATTTTGGCTGCGCAGGGCGATCGAAACTTTGAGGAGGGCAAATTTATACCTGCGGCGCAATGCTACTCGCAGACGCTCTCGCGGACTTTCGAAGAGGTCATACTCAAATTTATCGACTCTGACGAGCGAGATGCTCTTCGATATTACCTGATCGCAAGATTAGAACGTTTGAAGAAGATGGTGAGTCTGAGAGAAATTGACAGATCACTGCTTCGTTGACTGACGCGATCCCCTTCTTCGCAGGATATAACTCAACGAGTCATGCTGGCCACCTGGCTGGTCGAGATCTACCTGAGCAAGATTAACCAGCTCGAGGACATCGCCACGGCCAAAAGCGCATCTGATGCTGCCAATCTTCGGATAGAGAATGAAATGCTAGAAGACGAATTGCGACAATTTCTGGTCACATATAAGGTGAGAGGCTACCGCAGCGCTGTGTTATCTTTGGCCGTTGGCGACTCCAATACTGAATCGATCTTTGGGTATGAAAGGATAACCTCGACAAGAAAACAACCTTCAGTCTGCTGTCCCGACACGGACGCACAGACATGTATCTGCATTTTGCTGCCACCATCGGCGAGCACGAGCGCATCATCAGACATTGGATTCAGGAGGAGGACTGGGCTGCTGCGCTTAAGGCGACAAGTGCACAGGTGAGCTCTTATAAGAGAACGAAGAGGAATTAGTAGACATTTGACGAACTTAATCCGCCTGACGCTTTCACCGGCATCAGAGCTCAATCGAGGAGTACTACAAGTTTGCGGTGGTACTGATGACGCATGCCCCTCAACAATGCGTAGATCACTGGATCGATCAACCTGATCTAGAGCCGCGCAAATTGATGCCAGCCATGCTCCATGTCCGCAAGAACGAACAAGCTCGGTCAGAAGCGATCCGATACTTGCGCCATGTCGTTGACTATCAACGGAGTGCCGACTCCGCGGTGCACAACTTTTTACTTACCCTCCTCGCAACGGCAGCGAGTGAGTCACCAAATAAGCCAGAGGCGGCTCAAGCGCTACTGGACTTCATTGCGCAGAGCGAACAGAATCCTCTCACGGGCCAACCTTACTACGACCTCGACTATGCGTTGCGGACGTGTGTGACGAACGAATGTCAGGAGGCGTGTGTTCAGATCTATGCGAAGATGGGGTTGTACGAGAGTGCTGTGGACCTTGCGCTCGATTATGGTGATGTGGAGCTTGCCAGCCGGTGTGCGGATATGATGGAGGCCGACGATGTGCTCAAGAAGAAGTTGTGGTTGAAGAGTGCGAAGCACGTCGTTCAGCAGACCAAGGACATCAAGAGGTGAGTCAACAATTGTCCATTTTCAAGACCTTTCATCCTCACTGACTGTGCCCTTTCCGTCGCGGCGGCAGAGTGATGACTTTCTTGAGCAACACGGACATCCTCTCGATCGAAGACATCCTACCCTTCTTCCCCGACTTCGTCGTCATCGACGAGTTCAAGGACGAGATCTGTGCAGCACTGGAGTCGTACGCGAGCCGAACGGAGGCACTCAAGGAGGAGATGACGCAAGCGACGAGGAGCGCAGAGGCGATACAGGAGGACATCTCCAAGCTTGCTGAGAGGTTCATCACGGTCGAGCCGACTGAGTCTTGCACTTTGTGCGGACTTCCGCTTCTGACGCGGCAGTTCTACGTTTTCCATTGCCGGCATTCTTTCCATGCGGACTGTTTGATAGCAGAGGTGAGTTGTCGCATTTTTACTCCTGAAGCATTTGTCACTTGTGGGTATTGACATCAACTCTTTTTTTCTCATACAGACGACTCGAACGCTCCCACCTCGATCACTCCGCCGTATCGTCGAACTGCAAAATCAGCTCTCGTCCTTGACCGACGGTCTCGTGCCCGCCATCCCATCAACATATACTTCAGCCGTCGTTCGAAACGTGTTCAAGCCTGGCCAGCAGCTCGTAGGAGAGGCCGCTCGAAAGGGAACAGCCGCCGCGATGGCGGGTATCACGGGTGTCACGAGCGGATTGGGTCTGGACCGGTTGAGAGAGTACATAGTGCCCGACGCTGTGGTGAGCGCCATCAGTGCAGGAGTCAGTCTAGGAGTGGCGGGCTCGAAGCAAATCTTGGCTCCTCTTGATCCGTTTGAGGAGCCTCTTGTCGGGTCGCAGGCGAGAGCGGCATGGATACAGAAGAGCGGCGGAGTGAATGGTGTTGCATCGGCTGGTAACTCGATCGGAGGAGCGCGGACACCGACGGGTGCGGGTGAGAAGGGTATTGTGCTAAATGCGGAGGATGAAGAGCGGGTTGAAGAAATTCGGGATGAGCTGGATAGCTTAGTTGCTAAGGGGTGTGTGATGTGCGATGGGGCGGCGGCAGCTATTGGGCGGCCGCTTATACAAGAGGCTGAGGCGAGGGAAGATGACTGGGCGATCTGAAATAATATCTTTCGCTTTGCCATCGTTGCTGTTGCTATTTTGCAGGACGACAGCTTTCTCAACAATGACCTTCAATCCACCGGACCACCACATCGCAAGTTCGCACACGCCAAGGAGAGGCAGGAAGCATCTCGATTGCTTTTAACCTTGGTGCATGCTCATACTCTTCCGTCTGCAGTTGCGCCCCTAGCTGCTCTATGAAAGATCGCTCACAGCATCCCTAAGTCTCCTTTAACAGATCTTCATCCATCTCCTCCTCCCTTCTTTCGATCCTTAGATTGGCTTGCAATTCTCGACGAAGTACGACCGCGTTCCTGGCAACGAGCGAATCTTGTTCGAGCGCTCCACCGCATCCAAAATTCGTTGGTTGACAGGCTTCGGCTACATATGCCTTCTCTTCATTGCCGCCTTCGTAGTCGGTACTGACGGCTATTTCACAACCAGTCTGTAAGGGCGGCCACGACCGACGATCGACTGGGAAACTCGGAAGGGCGATCATTCATGCGGTACACACCCTCTCGCCATGTCCGTTGTCGTCGAGTAATAATGTGATGCGAACAGTCGGCATCCTTGGCCATGCGGGTTGGAGGACTTCTACTTTTTCTATTCCTCACCGGATCGTCACTCTTCCCTCGTCAAGGTTCTCAGCCAGCGACGTACGGACATCTTCCGACCTTTGGTCGACCTCATTGACGAATGGCCAGAGAGCCGGCGGTGGATGATGGATTGGGGGCCACAAGAACAGCGGAGACCTGACCCAGAAGAGACACAACTTCGCCGGCATCTCCTCGACCTCGCCAGAGGAGAAGATCCACATGGACGAGCTGTACTCTTGACTCAAATACGCACACAATGGAAATGAACATGCTACAGAACTGTCTGCTTGGCGAGAGGGAGAGAGAGACAAAGGGAAGGTCAGAAATCCATGCGCTCGGAGCCTTTTCCGAACATGACCTTCTTTGAGATTCTTGCTTCTCTCCTCTCTCTCTCTCTCCACCGCCCAACATCATGTCCGAACCCAGCGCAACACCGGCAATGAACGCTGTCGTCAAGAAGGAAAGCTCTCCTGTAAAGGTCCCAACTCCGTCCGTCAAGGTGGAAGATCGAGCGGACCGCGCGGCTGTAGCGGTTGACGACGACGACGACGACGACGACGACGACATAGTCCTGGTCGAACCCGTGAAAACCGAGCCAGCAGCCAGCAGCAGCAGCAGCAGCAACAAGACTACTTCCATCCCCGCCCGAAATGGGAAGCACAGCAGCAGTAGCAGCAGTGTTGTGGATAAGAAGCCTGCTATCAAGGTCGAAGAGCGCAATCAAGAGCAGGATGGGCACGGCGGACACGGTGGAAAGAAAGCGGAAGTCCAGTGGATGTGGACTGCGGAGGAGTTCGATGAGTGGACTCCTTCTCGCGCTGTGGGGCTCGATGCGGAGACGGAGCGGTTGAATCGATACATGGGTATCAAGTTCATCTACCAGATGGCAGACCGCTTACATCTGTGAGTTTTCCTATTCTTCACCTTCGTCTTCTCCCTTCTCGGCCCAGGCGGTGAGGGTTAGCTGACACTCGTTCTGCGCCTGCGGACACCCCCCCTCCCCCAGCTTCGGCCATGTTCTGCATACTGCTGCCATATACTTCCATCGGTTTTTCTTACGCAAGCCCATGAAGTCCAAGCTCTCCGACCCAGGCACAGGCTACGATTACACTGTGAGTTTGCAAATTGCCTTCTACAAGCTCGGAGCTCGGCTTTGCATGGATGCTCACGACCGTTATGGATCATATCTCTTCTGCGCTCTCGATGACAGGAGATTGCCGTTGCCTGCGTCTTCCTTGCGTCGAAGAACGAGGAGCAACATCGTAAGCTGGGCATGGTAATCGAGACTGCGATAGCGACCATCAACAACAACTCGAGCGGTCGCAACCCACTTGGTCACAACACCCCAGACGTGAGTCGATCTTGACCCAAAATGGAAAGCTCACCTTCGAGCATTTGGCTGAACTCTGATCCTGAACAACTGCTACCAAACACAGAACTTCCGGAGATGGAGAGACACCATCATTGCCTTTGAGGACGAACTCTTCCCAACCCTTTGCGCAGATCTCATCATTGCGCAGCCGCTCGCAATGTATAACGAAGCTTGCCAGATCTTCGACGTCGGTCGCGAGCTGATTTATAACGGTTATTGCATGCTACACGACATGTGAGTGAACCCTTCCCCTTCCCCCCTCCCCCCCCCCCCTTTCCTTCTACTCCCTGCTGTGCGTAGCTAAACACCTATCTCCATTCTTCTCAGGAACCGCGATGTCTACTGCCAGCTTCATCAAGGCAACGTACAGGCTGCCGCCGCCTTCCTCATTGTGCATATGTTGGCTGAGATCGAGTTGGACGTCTACACCGTGCCGGAGGAGCTGTTGGAAGGTGATGTTCAGAGGCCCGGAGACGAACAGCAAATTTGGCGGTCGGTATTCTTCTGCGATACGGAGCAGGTTGATGGTGAGTCTTGTCCTAGTCGAAATTTCCCCCTGCTCTTTCCGGGGGGGGGGTTCCCTTCTTTCCCCACTTGAGGCTGAAAAACGGATTTCCCCCCAATTTTCTTACCAGATTGTGTCGAAGCCATCCAGAAGTTCTACATGTGGCGCACTGCGACGGTCCAGAAGAATGCAGTGGAGCTGCACGCTGAGAGGATAAGGCAGCAGCAGCAGTCGAGCTCCTCGACGCAAGCAGTCTCCTCCCCTCGCAGACCGGGAACTACGCCTGCCCATATCCCGACCGAACATCGACTCCAGACACCAGCTTTCCACCCCACCCTCCACGGCTCAGCGGCTCCTACGCCGCCCTTGAGGTCGAATGGGCATCATCATCAGCGACACAGTGCTCATCTGCCTCCTTCGTCGTCTTCTTCGGAGTACACGCCCGAACTGGGGAGTAGTGCATATGGAGAGATGCATCCGCACTCGCATTCACATGCCGGTGGTGTACCGCATGATGGAGATCGGTCTGCCCTGGCTGGGAGGGCGGGGTCGGAGGCGAGGGATCGGTGGAGGGGTGGACAATCGGCGAGGTTGGGTATGCATGGTAGCCATGCGGCTGACGAACGGGATCGTGTAGGGAACAATGGAGGAGGGGGAGCTGTTGCGGGTGTGTTGTTGTCACCTGAGATGCCGCAGGGGTCATCGCCGGCACCTGCTGCGAGCATAACTGGCGAATCTCGTCATCCTCATGCTTCGCATCCACAACATCAGCCGGGTGTGGGTTATGGCGAGTATGGGAATGGTGCGCCGGGACACCAGCAGCAGCAGCAGAGGAGTCAGTTTCACCACCAGCGTGAGGAACATCATCATCAACATCATCCACTCTCGGCGCAGACGTACACCCTCGAATCGCCCGTCGTACATGCTGAAGATGACGAAGACGAGGGTCCGAATGGAGGTGGGGGAGGGGGAGGACGAGAGGAAGGAGAGCATATCGCTGCGACACATCGCCATGACGACGGTCTACGGTCGGCACCTGCGTCGGTTTCCACGACGGGCGGATGGAACACTGCACCGGAGAGGCTGCATCCTATTGGGTTCTCTACAGCGTCGGCGGCACTGCAGGGTCCGGTATCGCCGGAGATGCCTCCCGCTGACGATGACGACGATCTGGACGAAGAAGGCGCGGTGGATGGAGATGTGTAAGGGGGCGTGCTGCTAGGCCCCCTTTGCATCTTCCCAGCTTCATCCGGACGTCTTCCCCAATCTGTAAAGACCTTGCTTATTATACATAGAACGATATCCTCAAACATGCTACATATCGTTCACATCCACAACCAGCGCCGCGGCCGAGACGAGAAGCAGGAGAGAACGGGGAAATTTCGTTGTTTGCGTTTTGACTTTTGGTCGTTGCTAGAAGACGCAATCGAGAAAGAGAGAGAGAAAGAAGAAGAGAAACGGAAAGTGAAGAAGAAAGGACAATAGAAGGGGGAGGTTCATCAAGATCTCAGAGTCAGGGTGAGGTGACAGCGGGGTGAGCGGGAAGGGGGCGTTAAGGGAGATAGACAAAACAAGAAGAAGTCGGGGGAAAACGCTGCATACCCATCGTCCGTTTGGCATGGAGTGCAAAAGTTGACGACGAGAAAGTGAAGCGGGGTTTTTGGTTTGGGATGTTTCGTGCACCTTGAATGAGGGCTGCTGCTGAGATTCTGGATGGATGAGGATGGGAGGGGAGAGAGAGAGAGAGAGAGCAAGGGCATAGGGCCAAATGATGAAGGAAGAAGGAACCTGCGTCTAGCTTGTTCCATTTCGATATTATTTGGAGATCGCACTTCTTGGGAGGGTGTGTGTGTTTTGTGGGAGAAGGGAAAGGCAGGTAAACTGGGCCTACGCTCTTCTTCTTGGGGAGCTCGGATGTGGCCCTGGGAAGAGCGACTGCGGATTGCACGCGCTTAATCCGTTCATGATAGCGAAGGGAACGCCGACTGGTCCGAGAGGTTGACGCCGGCATTGGCACCACCACGGCTCGCACCACCACGACCAGCACCACCACGGCCACGAGACCCCTCACCTCCACGGGCACCACCACCACGGGCACCGCCCTCACCACCCCCACGTCCGCCACGGTAACCACCGCGACCCTCACCACGACCACGTCCACCCCGTCCTCCACGGTCAGCCCCACCGGCAGGGGTACTGTACGTCTGGTCGATCTCAAGGAACTGCTTCTGGTTCCGTGCCTTGGCAGTCTTTGCTGCTGCCGCTGAGGCTGCTGCCTCGTCCTTGGCCTGCTTGACGTAGTACGCCTCACCCTCGGTGTTCTTTACAAGGGGAGTACCAAAGTCCTTCCACTGGTCATCCTGGGCGGCACGGGCCTCCTTGGAACCGCCGAGAGTGGCCCGCTTGGCAGTTTGCTCAGCAAGGAACTCGTCGAGAGTCTTGGTGTTGTCGACCTCCTCCTCGGGGATGGTAGGGACGGGAGCGGAGGCAGCCTCCTTGGTGGCAGCAGCGTCGGCACCGGCCTCACCGTCGGCGGCGGGAGCAGCGTCACCGTTGGCAATGGGACCCTCACCGTTCTTGTCGGCGTTGGCGTCAGCGACGGCCTTGTCCTCGTTGTCGAGCTCACGCTTGGCGTCGTCGCCGCCCCAGCCCTGAGCAATTCGCTTCTCAGAGTCCCTGTTTGATGGGAAAAGAGGAAAATGTGAGCATTAGTGGTCGTTGTCGATGCTGATGAATCAAGTGATAAGGTACTCACTCTCGGCCGGTCTGGGAATGCCGGTCAAAGGGACGACCACGGCCACGAGGGCCGCCACGTCCCCGACCTCCGCGGGCACCACCACGGTCACCTGAAACAAAGATAGACAGACAGTCGAGATGAGTATGGCAATGATCAGCAAGTCGCACATAATTACCAACGATGAAGAACGGGAGAAGAAAGAGAAAGAGGACTCACCACGAGGTTCACGGTTACGAGCAGGGGCTCCTTCCTCCTCACCACCAGCAGCAGCGGGGGCACGAGGAGCACCACCACGTCCACCTCCACGAGGGTAGGAGCCTGTGCCTGTCCCGCGGTTGGAGGGACGTCCGCCTGAGCCGGGCACGGCGGCGTTGCGGTTGTTTGGTGGGGCTACGGATGCTCCTGCGCGAGGGGCGGCAGGGAGGGAGCTGGGGTTGTTGGGGGAGGGCTTGGGGGCGGTGGTCGGGGCGGGGGAGTCGTCGCCGTCCTCTGAATCAATAGGAGAAAAAGGAATTTGAGTGATAGGTGTGTGTGTAGGGAAGTCAAGGAGAGAAAGCAGGAACTCACCACGGAGAAGGGCAAAAGGGTTCTGAGATGCGACCGACATTGCGGTCGACTTTAATCGCTGATGGAGGCTCTGTGGGTCTTGGTCGTGTTGAAGCCGGGGAACAAGGGCCTGGTCTGTTTGTGTGTGTGTGTGGTTGATGGGAGAGGGTGGGTTTGGGCCAGGTGATGATGGTCGGACACGGGAACGAATACCAGAAGGAAGGGAGAGAAGAGAACGCAGAGAGTCAGTACATTGCTCCCTATATGGTTTGAAGCAGCTCATCCAGCAGAGCATTTGCAAGGCCCTCCCCCTCGAACATCCTGGTCCCCAAGCACCACCATCCTCTTCTTCCGCACCCCCCAGTTGTCCATGGCGAAGGAAATAATGACCTGTCCCTCCAACGATGCGACGACCAGTTGAGAGCGTCGAAAAAGCCAGGAGGAGACATCTCGCAGCCTGGGAGACGGAAACAGCTGGAAAGAGAGACTTACGCAGTTGGCAGATGGGAGGATCAGCAAAAGAGGTTGGGTTGCTGAACAAGTGTGTCGAGTGGTTGTAAGGGAAAGTTCTCTGCGCATCCGTTTGGGAAGATCCTCTCTGTCCAGGTAACTTTCTTCAGACTCCTTCTTTCTCTTGCCACAGACTCCTCTCTCCACTTGTGCCAGATTGCTGGGAAAGAAAAATTTCCATCCCCCGCACCACGTGAGCTCATACGCACACACAAACACACGCAGAGAGAGAGAAGGCTTGTGATATTTTGCATGGGAGAAGAAGAGAGGGACTGCTATGTTGGCTTGCGTTGATGTGTGTGTGTGTAGAAAGGGGGGAGATTGTGCACAGCTCGGCTTGGAAATAGGCATCCGATCCTGTGTGTGTGTATACCGTCGAGAGAGGGAAAGAAGAGAGGATGTGTCGTCCTCAATTCGCCCCCATGCCGTCAACAGCAACGAAGGGGTAGGGTGGTGGGGAAAGGCATAGTACAACCAGGTTTCCGTCTCCAGAGTAGGGAGAGAGAAAGAGCTGATTTCGCAAGAAGAATCGTAAAAGAGGTAGAGACAAAGAGGAAAAAAATCCACTTCATCGGTACGACTTCTGGCGACGAGCACGAGCACCACGCCCACCGAACTTCTTGGGCTCCATACGACGGGGGTCCGAGATCAACAGCGTCCGGTCGTAGGCGATCAGCGTTTGACGGAGCTCGAGAGCTGAGGCCGCGTCGTAGTACTTGGCGTAGTAGGCAACCAGGGACTTGGCGATGGCTTGACGGATGGCGTACACCTGCGAGGTGTGTCCACCGCCGGAGACTCGGACGCGGATGTCGACGGGGCTGTTGTGAGGAGGGAGATTTGATGCTTGTGTCAGTGGCCGGCGCGCGAATCCCATGTTGAAAAGGGGGGTTGCGCTTTTGTCTCCGATCCTCCTATGACATCGTCATTTCCCGTTGCCTCCAGCATCTCCGCCTTCTGCCCGCCTGCAAAGTCCAAACCACACCAGTAATCACAACCGCCCCCTTGCCAATATCCGAACCCGCAACCCCCTCTCCCAAGCGCAAACCCCCCCATTCCTCAAAAAAAGGGCCAGTACTCACGCAAACTTGTCCTGACCAACAACCAAGACAGGCTCGTACACCTTCCAGCGCAGAGTCTCGGGGACGATCAAGTTCAAGGGCTGACCGTTGACACGGATGATACCCTTGCCCTCCTTGGCGTTAGCGACCGCGGTGGCATTCTTCTTCTTGCCGAAGCAAGAGACCATTTGTTGGGCGTCCATGACTGTTGTGGTGTGGAGGTCTTGATGTGCTGTGTAATTGGATAGGGAGGAAGGGAGATCAGTATTGCTTGAGCGAGAGGGTGAAAAATTTGAACTGCACCGGTCGTTGGAGGAGGAGGACGGCTCCCTGGGCTGGGATGAACGGCTGGTCCCAACTGGCCGCTCCGACTGAGCCGCAATCCAGACTGCTCTGAGCGCGGCCCGCCAAAAGCGTCCATGACCACCTCCATCAGCCGCTCTGTACCACCCCAGTCCAATGCCGTCCGTCGCCCTCCGAGCTGAAGATCCAGAGCCTCGCAGCATGAAAGTGCGCTCCACCACTGTAGCCAGGACCACATCCATCGCACCAGAACCCGTACCCAACGGCTGCGCGACCAGTGGATCCTCCTCCTTCCAATCGGTGTGCCGTGCCTCGTTAAGCTGCTTACATTTGGGGGTTGAGTTGTTGCTTGAAGCCGAGTGGGAAGCGACCTTGACGAATGACTGCAGGAGAAACCTTCCTAAACTCGAGGGTGAGTGAGAGCTTCAGGTCGTTCCAGGTGGGAGACTCTCGCGCTCAGCCATTTTAAACTCCGCTCCCACGCTTCTCTCGGCCGAGTCAGTCAGAACACGTGGCAAAAAGAGCGCATATTCTGGGAAGGGCGGGAGCGAGGGAAAATTGTTGCAGGCATGATCATCCAGTGAACTAGCAAAACTCGAGTGGGAGTGATCATAAGAAGGTTCATACAGGCAGCTGGGGAAGCATGGCTAGCAATCAGAAGCTGGCTCCCTCCGCAAGCACGCCGAAGGGGCAAGGATGGTAATGCACAAAGAACTGAAGCTCTGCATTGGGAGAATCAATGAGAAAGAGAAAGCTGGGGGAATGCATACTGCTGGGGGGAATGGGGGGAATGTGGGGCAAATCGAGTACACTGGAGAGGGCGAGTAAAGTGGAAGGATAGGGGAAGCAAGACCGCCTAGTAAGCAGCCTGAGCCTGGTCGGCAGGTACCTCCTGGGCCTGAGCCTCGTGCTGGGGTGCCTGTTGAGCGGGTACCTCGGCGACGGGTGCGCCGCGGCTCTCGGATGAAGGAGCGCCGACGGGGGCTTCCTCCTTGGGCTCGAGAATGGTGACGGCGTCGGGAAGGGGGAAGGGCTTGCCGGACTTTCCGGTAGGGTCCCAACCGTGCATGCTGCAGAATCAAAGATCGAGCGCGCACGTCAGTCAACCGAATTCGAGTAGTGTGGACATATAGGGTGGGGAGAAATGGAAACTCACATCTTGACCTTGATACCGAGAACACCCTGCTTCATCAAGACGTGACGAACAGCCTCGTCAACGAAGTCACGGACAGGCTGACCGGAGTGAATCATGAAACCATCGGTGAACTTCATGCTCTTGGCACGAGCAGCACGGAGCTTGCCGGAAACGATGACCTCGCAACCCTTAGCGCCGGACTCCATGACGAACCGAAGCACACCGTACGCCGCACGTCGAACAGCCAGACCACCGAGGAGCTTGTATCGGAGGGACTCGCACTGAGCAACAGCGTGCAATCCACGGTTCTGAACCTTCTCAGCGAAGAGTTCGAGCGAGCCTTCGGGGAACTTCCAGCGGTGAGCGACGAGAGAGGTGAGCTCACGAATACGACGTCCGCGGTCGCCGAGGACTTCTTGGGTGTGGGTGGCCCGGATGATGATCTCAGTTCGGGCGTGGGTGACTCGGACTTCGCAGCCGGAGTAGCCCTCGGCGAAGAGCTCGCGGGAGAAGAACTCGTTGAGCTCGGCGGAGAAGACTCCGTCGGCGACGAACTTTCTGCGCTTGGAGATGTTTGCGGAGGCCATCTTGTGTGTAGAGGAGATGAGCTTCGAGGGGTGTGTGTGTCTTGAGGATGAGGAGGTCGTGGTGGACGATGCTGGGAGGCGAAGAGAAGCCTTTCTTCTTGGGTCAAGACTTTCTCGCTTCTAGAGGAGTTTCAGCAGAAGTCTTGAAACCACGTGATCATCTTCTGTTACGGCCGAGAAGTTCCAGTGTGGGAGTATAAGAAGGCTTCCCACCTTCACCACGAACCTTCCCTCCTGTTTCCATCAATGTCATAATATTTCACATATTATTCAATGGTCGCAGCTTATAGAGTCACTTGCTTTCCGCAACTGCTTCTACGGTGCAGCAGGCGCTCGCCGCGACCAAGACCAACGAGGGGCTTGTTCCTTCGAAGTTCGCACGTTCGGTTTATTCTCCTGGTCACTTTTATCGCTCGTAGTTGCGCAAGGAGTCGGATCTGCTTATTGTCATCTTCCTTCCCCTGTATCTTCTCCTTCTCTTCCCTTTTCCAAGTCATTCAATCATCTGTCCTTGTTCTCTCCTTCTTCGTCTGATTCTTCTGAGCTCTCTGATGAAGAATCCTTGAGTTCTCGGTGTGAACGAGCTCAAGTCTGTGCCAGAGCTTCACCACCACCTCCCTCACGCAGCGCTCGATAGACCCAAGCCCTCAGCCCCGGCCCCCCTCCGCGCGGCAAGCAAAAGACAATAGAAATGACCACGATACCCTACGACCTCGACCTCCCCTCCCTCTCCCTCGATCCCGACGCACCCACCGCCTCCTCCGCCTCAGTCGCAACCTCACAGCCTGCTAGCGGTGGTGGTAGCAGAGGTTCCAGGCCTGGTGGAGCTGGCGGGGGAGGAGCAGGTTCTGATTCTGAAGACGACGACGCTGCGCCTGACTACCGACTACTTGGCAAGCTCCTTGGGAACAGCACCCAATCGAAGTTTGACCCAAGCGACGGAGGAGACTCTCAGCCTGGCTCCATCTCCCGCGTCCGACCTACACCAGAGGCCCTCGCAGCGCTCGGTGATAAGAAGATCCCAGCACAAGCATCCCTTCCTAAGCGCGGAGAGAAGGATTTCGAACCGACGGGATTTAAAGGGCAGAGGAATGCGTTGGATGATAGTCGGGCGGCGATGTTTGCTGCTGTGGGCAGTGAACGAAGACCTAGCAAGTGAGTTACTCCCTCCCCTCCCCTCTCTACTTCCCAAAACGCTCCCTGTGTCTGATACTCCTTTTTTGAGATGAACAGATCCCCATCAGTAGCAACATGGGATCCAATCCTCCAACGAGCCATCGTGCACTCCTTCAAAGGCATCCTCTTCCAAAGTATGGGTCTAACCACTCGCCTACCCCAACTCGACTCCCCACCCGCCAAGATCGACGCAAACGGGAAACACTGGCCCCGAATTATCTCCCGGATCGAACTCACGCCCGAAGAGACGCTCTTCCTCCTCGAAAGGGGTGTACTCGAATGTCGCCTTCGTCTGACCATCAACAATCATGAAGCACAGGAGAGGCAGAGGAAGGGGGAGTACAGGTTGGACGAGAGGGATGAGGTGTTGAGTGTCAAGAGGGCATTTGGTGTCATTCTGGGTATCGATGGGTGTTCGAAGGAAGCGTATGGGGTTTATTCGTATTTGAGGAGATTGGGGTATGTCGTCCATCGAGCAAGGGACGTAGATCTCATCCGATCACGCGCGGCAGAGAAGGGAAAGGCCGAACGCGCTCGGTCTGCTGACATCGATGATGATGAAGAGGTGGGAGTGGAGGGGATCGTGGCGGATCCGGAGAGACCGTTGCGCTTGGTTACGATCTGGGATATCCTGCTCTACCTCCCGAGGAGATTGTTTCAGCTGGGTCGGAATGTGGGTGCGTGGGTTGGTGGGTTGGCAAGAGCGGCTGTGCTTTGGCTGGCGGGGGTGGTTCGGCGCGTGGTGGGGAGTGTGTCATCGAAAATGTTTGGTCGGTCGACTGGGTTGGGGGCGGCAAAGGGATCTGATGGGAGAGGATCGGGTCTGCTCGGTATTGGAGGGAGGACATTCTCTGACTTTGGTGAGTTCTTTCCTTGTCAATGGACAGTACATGTGAAGGCATGGCGAGTACTGATCATGGATTCTACAGATTCTGTGTTTTCGGAGCTACGCATTGTGCCGACGGGCCACGATCGACCTCTTCCTCCCCGACCTCAGACAACAAGCATTCCGCCGTCCCCAGCGAGCAACCCTCCCCCCTTCGAGCCCTTCTTCTACGCCTGGCGCCCCGCCGGCCAATTCCGCAAATCACACCCACCCCCCCCCGAATTCAGAATAGCGATCTGCAACGCGCGTCAGACGAAACATATCCCTTCCTCATTCGAGTTCTCGGGGATGTTCGACAAGGTGCCGATGCCGGGGACGGAGGCTTTTGATGAGGAGGACGCGAAGCTGGCTGCTGAGTTGGTTCGTATTAATAATGCTTCGTATGGACGGGCGCAGAGTACGAAGGTCAGGGTGCCGAGGAGGAGGCATGGGTATGGACATGGGGAGAGGGAGAGTGGGAGGGAGAGGGTGGTGGAAGAGGACGTTGGAGGCGTTTTGGGATATCTGATACGGGCTATGAAGATGGCGCGGTACCTACTCGAACTCATCGGATCGCGGCTGTTCTCGCACTGCTTGCCCGGCGTGGGTGATGGTAGCCGCCGCCACCACCCAAGCACGAGAGGGCCAGGTGGCCGTGCACCAGGAGGAGGGGGAGGGATGAACCCTTTCTTAGCGCTCAAGACGGGCCGACGGAGCGTGGTTGTTGCTGTGGTTGATCAGGGTACGACGAGTTTGGTCCGGTTCGGGGAGGCTGAGTTTGCGAGGTGGAGGATGGCTGGGGCTGAGCGGTAATGGTCCGACTCTGCTCAGCAACTGGTCAAGGCGGCAAAGGCTGGGATGTGGAATAATGGCAACAAGGGATGCTGGCGATGTTGAGGCGGTCGCTGATCTGTTGGTGATCGAGGATGCGTGTCCGATGCGGCCTGACTGCCATGTTCGCCTAAGGAATCACACTAAGCCGGACTATAGCATGGCAACATCTGCGAATCCTTTCTTTCGTTCGTTGCTGTGGAATGGCAGGCGATCAATCAGCCGAGAAAGCAGCGCTCGTTTGATCAGCGATCAGCGAAAGTCAGAGGTGTCTCTCGTCCTCTGCTGGTGCTGAGGTTGGACGTAGCTGGCTCTAGCGAAACCTGCAAGATGGAGATTTGAGCTAGAACGAAGCGGGGAGCGGAGAAGGAGCAGAGTTGAGCCGCCCGGCGGGTGAGAGTGACGGCTCCGCCTGATGTTATCTGCGAGACATTGCTGAGCACTTCGTGATCCGCCTCTCCTCCTGTCTCCCTTCTCTGTAAGTCAAGGCAAGGCTGAGCTGAGATGGTCTCGACTGGGAGAAAGGAAGAGAGAGAGAGAGGGAAGAAGGTGTTGGACCCTCGGGTGGGTTAACTTTTTTGACTAGCGCGTGTGCGCGGGAACTAACCGACAATTTAAAGACGCCGAAATCATTTTGTCTCAGTCGGAAATTGAACTGAGCGGCAAGCAGAGAAAAGGCGTCTTAAATTAAAAAGTGTTGTGTCTGGCCCTTTTGTGCGAGCAAACAAAGGATGGAGGAGGGGGTTGATAAAGAACGTGGTCGGGTCTCCATCACACCCTCCTCTGTCCACGACCACCATCCTCTCTGCTACCACCACCACCACCCATGCACCGATAACACACACCATGGTCAGTCATCTCTCCCCAACCCACACAGCTTCATCACATCACATCACTGACTCACTCTCTCCACCTGCCCACAGAAATTCGCAAAGACCTACATCTCCACCCTCGCAAGCTCATCCTTCCCAGAAGAATGGAAAAGGGGTGCTGTAGACTACAAACAACTCAAGAAACTCATCAACGGAGTAGTACAGGAACTAGAAGACATCGGTCTAGGCGCAGACGTACTCAAAGACCTCCTCGTACCACCAGCAGAGGAAGTCAGCGACGATCAGCATGTCCCCACTATCACAGACAACGACGACGATGATCAGGAAACACCAGCTGAAAAGTGGATCGACACTTTACCTCCTTCCGCATCTTCCAGACGACGTCGTTCAAGAACAGCAAGCGCAACCTCAGAAGATGACTCTCCGCATGAATCAGCTTCATCAGGAGCAGACGACGATCACAACACTCATCTCCGTCCACCTTCTTCCGACGACGGCAAACAACATCGGCGGCGCAGTAAGACCCCCACCGACCTCCTCCGCGAACATGACACACTCATGAAACGCGCCCACTCAGCTTCCTCACACGCCTCTTCATCCGGCGGATCAGCTTCGGGTCGATCGGCTTTCGGCTCCTCGTCCGATTCGGGAGGACGTGGACCTCCTTCCATTGCCGCTTCCGACTGGGCGAAACCTAAGAAGGCGTTTCATACGGGCGAGGATGGGAAGTCTCATATGGATTCGGAGGGTAGGCGTTGGTTGAATGGGAAGGAGGGACGGAGAGCTAGGGCGGAGTATGATCTGGGAGGTGAGTATGCGCATTTTTCCCTTTGTTCCTCCATTCCTCCCCGCCTTTCTCACTCATCGCATTTTCATGTAGGGACCCCTGAGCATCCCATCCCTCGCATTCGACTCTTCATCGAGTCGCCCGTGGGTTCCGATGACGAAGATGATTACGACGACGACGAGGATACCGACTTCAGTGGATCGCACGACGACGGGGATGACGAGTATGAGCATGATGATGACGATGACTACAACGCGCCACGACAGCCTCAACAAACTCCATCCCAACCATTCTCCACTTTCACCTCGTCCCCCTCCGCACAATCCGCAACGGGCACAGTCACATCAGCAACAGCAGACGACAGTCCCGTCACTCTCCGCGGCCGACGACCGACCGACTCCCCCGCGTCGGTGTTCACCACGACCGGTCGAACACCCGTCCTCACAACCGCCGGCGTCGTAGCGGACGAGATGGCACTTGCGGACGCTGCTGCGGATGCCGAGGAGGCTGGTAAATTAGAAGCATTACCCGAAGCTGCGCTCGACACTTTTCTTCATCCTGATCACGCGTATGGCGATCGACGAGGACGCGGTTCCGATAGGAGAGGAGGGGCAGGGAGAAGACGTCATCTGAGTCCAAGTACAGGACGAAGGTATCGGCGGAGGGAGATCGTCATCCCGCTCACGGCCGATACGGAGTTCCTCGAACGTCTCACAGGCGCACTCCAATCTCTCTCCCGCATCCAAGAACAACAACGCGAGCAATTCGTAGCAGCGACCGAGAACCTATGTTCCTCCATCGCCCGAGTGGCCTCTCCGTACGCGACACCGACAGATATGTACGTCTGGCGAGAGATCTTCGCGCTCTGGGTTGATTCTCAGATTTTCGAGAGTTCGAGGGAGAAGGATCGGGGTGAGTTGAGTGTGGAGGAGAGTGAGGCTCGGTTGAAGAAGTTTGCGGAGGAGTTGGCTAAGAGGGGGTGGATTGCGAGGGGGGCGAATGTTACGGAGGATGAGGAGGAGGTCGCTGCTGTCGAGGCTGAACAGAGCGGTGCAGGAGCAGCAGGAGCGGGGACCAAGAAGAAGGGTAGTGGTGCTGGATTATTCCGACTACCGGGTCATCCTCATTCTGGAAACGGTAACGGCAACGCGAACGGCAAATCACCAGATACGATCAACCTACCCGACGGGACGGTCTACCATGTCTCACACGACACCCGTACGGCCTCGGCGCTGGACGACTTCCTGAAGTTGAATGTGGAGTTGTTGGATGTGAAGAAGTTCCAGGCGGTGAATGTGGAAGCTGCGCGGAAGATTTTGAAGAAGCATGATAAGCGGACTGCTTTGACGGCTGCTTCGGACTTGAGGGCGTTTATGGCGATGCAGGAGCGGGAGAGGGAGACCTTGGCCAGACTTACTTCGGGTGGGAATGGGGAGGTGTGGAGTGGTGGGGCGGAGAGGTTGAATCTGATGGAGATCAATGGGGGGATCGCGCCTGCTCCGCTCAGGGATGCACCTCATGCTCTTCCGTTGGCCAAGTTCGACTCTCTCTCGCTCTCTTCCCCGGCGGCGACTTCCTCCTCGAGGGAATTGACGACGACGCACCCTTCGCTGGCTGCTCTGCTTCCCACGAGCGCGACGGGTCTGATGGGTGGCTCTTTACCACACATCCTCCTCAGTCTGTTCACGACGACGCTACTCCCCATCCTACCCTCGATCGACGAATCAAGCTGCGTAATCTGCACCTCGGTAGCCTGGCGGCCCGTCCGCCTCCAATGTGGGCACCTCTTCTGCATCCGCTGCCTAGTCAAACTCCAACGGCAACATCGGGATGACTGTCCGTTGTGCCGGTCTCCGATGGCGGTCAAAAATGCGAATGGGAGTAATTTGGATGCTGCGATGGGGAATTTGTTGAAGACTTATTTTCCGGAGGAGGTTGCTGAGAAGGCGAAGGAGAATGATCGGGAGGTGCAGGCGGAGGAGGAGAAGGAGATGGGGTTGGAGAAGACGCATTGTGTTATTTGTTGAGGAAAATTTGGGGGGGGGTCACACTTTGAGGGAATCGGCGGGGTTCTTCTTACCTACCGTCCAGGTTCGCTCTCTCTCTTTCGTCACGATTCGCGTCTGCTTTGTGTTCTCGTGCCCTGAGATCTGGATACCCAGGGTCTTATATACCCTTCCCACTCCCTTATTGCTCTTCCTGGAATCTATCAGCTCTCTGGATGTACAAGAACGGGATGTGTCTGAAGCAGATGTTTTGACCTTGACAAGGGAGTACTGTTACATCGAGAATTGAGAGAAGGCAGAAATCTATACACGTCCCACAGCCCAAAGCTCCTCCAGCCCGCCCTCCCCCACCAACCCAACGGGGTCCTTAGCATCGAACAACCCCTTTCTTGACCTCGTCAAGACACCGTCCTTGATGCTATCCGAGACCTCATCGCACTCGGTCGAGTTATCAGGGAACTTCATATCCCACGGTGCTGATCCTTCGGGGTAGGAGCCTACGAGGAGGAAAGGTGGTGAGTCGGAGTTCGTGAGTGCGTGGTGGGTGTATCCGGCGGGGAGGAGGAGGATGTCTCCTGGTTCGAGGTTAATTGTTTGTTTGGAGGGTGAGGGGGAGATGGGTGGTTCGTCCTCTGGGCTGAGTTTGCGGCCGCCGAGTTGGAGAGTTGCTGTGCCTGTTAGGACGGTGAGGAGTTCGTGGGTTGTTGAGTGGTAGTGGGCGTGTTTGTACATCCCGAAGCGCTGGAAAGTAAGAGATATGGGGTGAGCTTTAGAGAAAATATTCAGAGGACAAGGAGGTGTAAATAACTCACCCAAGTAGACTCCCATCCATGCGACTTAAGATGACCTTCCACCCTCTCTGCGGCGGTCTTAGGTTTCTTCCGACTGCTCTCATCCGATGAAGCAGGAGATGGCTCGGTCAAGAGGTGGGTGAGGGCGTGCTTGTAGTGCAAGGCGGGTAAGTTGGAAGGACGTGCCATGGGTGAGTATCCGTCTGATTCGAGGAGGATAACTTGGGGTGGGGTTGGGCTGTCATTGCCATTGCCAGTGTTGGTGGGGTCGTCGGCGGTCATGTTTGCTTTGCTTGCTTCGATCAAGGTCAAGGTCAAGGATGTTAATAGAGGAAGGGATTCTCAGAAGGTCAAGGTCAAGGGGAAGAAGTTCGTTGTCGTGCTTCAGAATCTTCCTATTAGGGCAGAGACAAGTCAGCGGCCTGCAGATGAGAACAAGTCGGATCCCTCGCCACCATCCATGCACGAACGACGACGAACGAAAAGGGAGAATATGCTGTCCGATCAATGAAAGCTGTGCTATGAAGATGACGTCGGGAGAGATGTGCTCGTGCGCGGGTTTGGATGCTAGATATGGGAAGGGGTTGCACACGACACGTGGTGCTGCTGTGTATCGGCCGAGAGATGGTGTTGGAATGGAGGTTGCGCATGGACCTTGCTTACCACCCCAACCCACAAGTACATAGTAGTTGCCTCGCTCGGACATCTCTTGTGAGGCGAATCCGCACATCTTCCACGACATCTCCTTTCGCTCTACTACTCTCTGCCTCTCTTACCTTGAAGGGGAACTCTGAACTAAGTGCCGCAACGCCGCCTTGAATGAGACTAGCAGCTGTCTTGCGCAGATCAGCAGCACTCACAGCAACCACTCCTCGAACAGCAGCAGCAACAACAGCATACACTCGCTCTCCTCCTCAACTACTACTTAACAACAACACCAAGGTACGCCCTGTCCATCTTTCTCTTCTCTTCCCCTTCCATCATCTGCTTATGCCATCTCTCCCATCTCTCTCTCTCATCATCATCACTGCCCTCATCGCCATCTCATACTCATCCCTCACACAGTACAACAACAACAACGCTCTCAAACTACCCAGCCTCAACCTCCCCTTCATCCGCAATTGCCACTTCCACGCTCCATCACCAGACACCAACATCATCACCATGTCAGCATCAGCACCACCCAACGCTCATCCCAACGAATCCCGCTGGTTCAGACTCAGCCCTAACGTCAAGCCATCCCACTACGACCTCCTCATCAAGTCAGACATCGAGGATCTCACCTTCTCAGGCGTAGTCACCATTCATCTCGACATCCTCGAAGACACAGATGGTGAGATACTCTCTCTCTTTCTCTCTCTCACTGCATAATAGCTCATTTACCTCTTATTGCTGATTGTTCCACCCAGAAATCGAGTTCAACGCGTCCCGCCTCCGTCTGAGCAAGGCCTTACTCAGCTCAGAAGCCCTCAAGACTCAGAGTCGCACCGTAACCGCACTCAACGTCGACTCAAAGCATGAGCGCGCCTCCCTCAAGACCGCAGGCTCCAAGCTGCCCAAGGGATCCAAGGCTACCCTCACTATCGCCTTCGGAGCCGAGATCACCAACAACATGATGGGTTACTACCGCGCTACCTGGGAACACGAGGGTAAGAAGGGTTACTACGCCCTCACTCAGATGGAACCCACCTCCGCTCGACGTGCGTTCCCCCTCTGGGACGAACCTGCTTCCAAAGCTACGTATGCTATCACCATGATCCACCGGACCAACACCGTCGCACTCTCCAACATGCCCGTCAAGGACACCCGCACAATAGCTCTCACTGAGCAAGTCAAGCTTCTCCGTGCTCAGGAGCTTGAGCTTGAGCAGGAGAAGGAGTCTTCTTCTTCTGGCGCTGATGGCAAGACCGAGGGGAAGACGACTTCTTCTTCTGCTGAGTCTTCTGCTGCTGATGAGTGGTCCATAACCACCTTCGAGACCACTCCCAAGGTATCATCCTACCTCGTCGCATGGGCAAATGGTCCCTTCAAGTACCTCGAGGCCAGCTACACCACCATCAAAACGGGAAGAAAGGTACCCCTCCGAATCTACACTACCCCAGAGTACATCCACCAAGCTCAGCTCGCGTTGGATGTCAAGGTCAAGGCATTGCCAGTCTACGAGGAGGTCTTTGACTTGGAATACCCCTTGCCCAAGTTGGACACCCTCGTCGCGTCCGACTTCGATGCCGGCGCCATGGAGAACTGGGGTCTCATCACCGGTCGAACCAGTGTCTACCTCTACGACGAGAAGAAGGCCGGTCTGGCCGCCAAGAAGACCACTGCGTCTGTGCAGAGTCACGAGCTTGCTCACCAGTGGTTCGGTAACATCGTCACCCTGACCTTCTGGGACTGTCTCTGGCTCAACGAGGCTTTTGCTACCCTCATGGGCGAGGTCATCATTCTCGACCGGATCTACCCCGAGTGGAAGTCCAGTTCGGAATTCATTAACAACCATCTGTCCCGTGCTCTCGAGCTCGACGCCAAGCGCTCCTCTCACCCGATCGAGGTACCTCTCCAGGGCGAGAATGTCGAGGACGCGGTCAACCAGGTCTTTGACGCGATTTCGTATTCCAAAGGCGCGTCGGTGCTGAACATGCTCTCGCACATGATCGGACAGGACGTCTTCTTGAAGGGGGTCAGTATCTACCTCAAGAACCACCTCTACGGGAATGCGGTCACTGCTGATCTCTGGAAGGGCATCTCGGAGTCCTCTGGGTTGGACGTCGGCAAGATTATGGGTCCCTGGGTCCTCAAGCAGGGTTTCCCTGTGCTCACTGTGACTGAGGAGGCCGATTCGATCAAAGTCCGACAGAACCGCTTCCTGGCTACTGGCGATGTCAAGCCCGAGGAAGACGAGACGTTGTGGTACGTGCCCCTGGCGTTGCGGACCATTGACGGGTCTGGGAAAGTGGAGACGGACAACAAGGCTGTGCTGGATACCGATCGCGAGATCACGATCCCGCTCAAGAACGTCAAGGAGAGTTCGTGGAAGTTGAACGCTGATACGGTGGGAGTCTACCGAGTTGCGTACTCCCCCGAGAGACTGGCCAAGTTGGGCGCTGAGGCTGCCAAGAAGAGCAGTGGTTTTACCCTTGAGGATCGGGTCGGGCTCGTCTCGGACGCGTCTACGTTGGCTCGGGCTGGTTATAGCAAGACTTCGGGCGCGTTGAACCTGATCTTGGCACTGCGGGAGGAACCTACGTACCTCGTCAACGCGGCCTCGGCGAACACGCTCCGCTCGTTGACGAGTGTGTGGTATGAGCAACCTCAGAACGTGCGTGATGCGCTGTCCAAATTCCGAGCGGATGTGTTTGGTCCGCAGGCTAAGAAGTTGGGCTTCGAGTCGAGCGAGGAGGAATCTAGTGAGGTTAGGGATTTGAGGTCTACGGTTGTCAATGTGGCTGTGGGTGCGGATGATCCGTGGGCGGTGGAGGAGTGCAAGCGTCGGTTTGAGCCTATCTTGAAGGATGGGGATGATTCGATGGTGCCGAATGATCTGAGGCAGGCTGTGTTCTACACGGTCAGCAGACTGGGTGGGAAGGCTGAGTATGAAGCTTGTGAGTTGATCTCCTCCCTCCCCCTTTCTTTCAAAGTTTTTCGCGCTGACGATTTCCCCCTTTCTGTCTCTCTCTCTAGTGCTCAAGATTTACAAGAACCCAGCAACGCCTAACCACAAGATCGCCGCCATGCTCGCCCTGTGCGCCCCAACGGACGAAGCCTTACTGAAGAAGACGATCGAGGACCTCCTCTTCAGCGGCGACGTCAAGCTGCAAGACTACATGTACTTCTTCGCGGGACTTGCGGGCAACCGGATCGGCCGACGGATGTTGTGGACGGAGACGAAGGCGCGGTATGAGCAGCTTTATAAGGCCTTTGAGGGCAATTTCTCGATTTCGAGGTTGATTGAGTATTCGTTTAGTAGTCTGACTACGAAGGCGGATTTGGAGGACGTCCAGGCTTTCTTCAAGGTGAGTTTCTGTCTCCTTCTCTTCTTCTGTCTTTCCTTTTTGGAGTCTCACCAAGGTTTTCTGGATTCGGCCCCCCCCCCCCCCCCCCCCCTTTTTGTAGGACAAGGAAGTCGCCAAGTACTCGATGGGTCTCCAGCAGGGTCTTGACTCCGTCCGTGCGAACTCGCAGTGGCTCGAGCGGGACGCGGCTGATGTCGAGGCGTGGCTCAAGAGTAAGGGATACCTCGAGCCTTCGAAGTTGTAAGCGACCCCCCTCACGACAAACAGGAGCTATCTCTTCCCATTTGATAAGTTGGGATTTCGGGACGTTTGACACGATGTCATTGTCCTCTTCTATTGATCTCCTTCAATCCAAGTTCATTCATTCACGTTAACAAATCCCCTCGCTACATGCACCGAAGAGCAGTCGGAGAGACCTTCGGAGTTTGGAAACGTGGAGTGACGACAGCTGGAATCGCTTTGCGCTACTAGCAAGAGGAGTTTGGGATTTGATGCGTGATGCAGAGAGTGGAAAGGTACAAGGAAATGCGAGGAGTACAGGGGTGACAGCACAGAGAAAGGGGAGGCAGGAAGCCCATAGCCATAGTAGTTGGAAAAGGAACGTTCGCCAAATCTCTCAGTTTGAGGTCACATACTGGAACACAAACGAAACCTCATCCGAGTTCTTCTCCGCCCGCAGCATATCATCATGCAAGTGATGCAGCTCCGTATTCGGATAATGATTCCACGTACTCGTATCGCCATACAGCAGAGCTTGCGCCTTGATCCGCTGCTTGCCCCCACTGCACCGCTTGCACTTGAACGTGTCGTGCGTGTCGCACAGCGTCGTCTCTTTGAACTCGAAGAGCGCGCGGAGGTCTTCGCCCGAGAAGTGGCGCTCGGCGTCCTGCGCTTCGTCGACGACGCAGGAGGAGAGAGACTGCTTGTGCGATTGGCTGGTGAGAAGATGTCGGGGAGGGGAAGAGGAGAGTGGGTTAGAAATGTCAGATGTCAGTGTCAATGAATCAGAAAGACAAATCCAAAATCTCGAAAGACGAAGGGACGTACCGCTGGAAGATTTTCTCCTCGATCGAGCCAGTGGCAATGAAGCGGTATACGAAGCCTGTTTTGGGGATTCCAAAGGTCAGAATACTGATCTACGTCCAGAAAGACTCCTTGCACTGAGATGAAAGAGACTCACAGTTCTTCTTCTGTCCGTCTCGCCAGACACGAGCAAGAGCCTGTTGATCGGCAGCAGGGTTCCAGTCTACATCACAGAGAACGGCATCCGCAGTTAGATTCTGGGTTCAACATCGGACATTCAGCAGCTCCCTGCAAACTCACCAGGGTCGAAGAGCACGAGCCGATTAGCTCCAATCAAGTTAAGACCGCACCCTCCAGCCTTAGAACTCAGCAAAAAGATGAATTCGCCTCCCTCCGGGTCATTGAACTTATCGACCAGCTTCTGTCGCTTGCTTACGTTCATAGTCCCGTCGAGCCGGAAGTGGCCCCACCGATTGATCCGGCACATTCGCTCAAAGACATCGAGCGTCTGGGTGTAGTTGCTGATCAGGACAATCTTGTCCTTCGTCGAGTATCGAATCTGGTTGAGAAACCGTTCGAGGACGAGCATCTTGCCCGAATACTCCGAGTGCACGCTCTTTCGGTCCCGAGGAACGTAATCGGCAGGCCAGCATGATTCGCTGCCCTCCAGCTCGGTGGCGAGGTCCAGCAGGTCCGGATGGTTGCACAACTTCTTGAGGATACCGATGGCTTTGAGCGGTTGAGAGCCCGTCCCCTTGAGTAGCTTCTTGATTTCGGGCGACTTGATGAAGTGGCGGTACAAGTCCAGCTGGAAAGGTGCCATCTTGCAGAACACGACATGCTCGTACTTCACGGGCACTGGAGGAGGTTGGATACGAAGGTTCAATTGCGGGTCAGCACGGGCACTGGAATCTTGAGATCTCTCCCAGATACACTCACGGTATTTGGACAGCAAGTCGTTCGTCCTTCGGATGATGAACTTGCTGACCAGTGTGCTAAGCTCTTGCAGCTTCTGTTTAGCCTTCTTCTGTTCATCGTCCGACGCTCCCGAGTCACGACCTCGGAGGATGTCCAGCTCGAAGTTTTTGCGAAAGTCTGCTCTCGTTCCCAGCAGCTCAGGGTTGGCGAAGTTCAGCAGAGCGAAGTACTCGGACAGGTCATTCTGAGTAATACAGAAGGATAGAGTCAGCAACCTCTTCGCTCGCCCCCTCGATAATCTTAGATTGTTTCACTCACTTGAATGGGAGTTCCGGACAGGATGACTCGTCTCTTCACATTAATCTGATTCAGCGACGTGAAAGTGAGGGAGTCTGCATCACACCCATTCGTCAGTGCGTCTCAACAGCGGCTTCAACACAAAGAATCAACTCACCCGCATTCTTCAGCCGGTGACCCTCATCACAAAGCAGGAGTCCGACCTCAGTGCCTCCAAGCCCTTCGCTAAGATTACGAAGCGTCTCGTATGAGACAATCATCACTGCAGAACAAGATCCCAACTTCAGTACTACAAACACATGAATCAGCAGTGATGAAATGGAAAAGAATCTTACCTGGTTGTGTGACAGCTCTTCCTGACACATCGCACCATCTCCGAACGGCAAGTAGCATATCATCCTTGCTCAGCTTTCCATCGAGAGCTAGAGTACCCGGCGCCGCTGCTCCCAACCACTTGACTGCCCAAAACAGAGATTGGAGATGTGGACCAGTCAAAAACGGATAAGATCACCAACATCTAGTCCAGGCGATACTCACCAAGCTCATTGGCCCAATTGCGGACCAAACTTGAGGGACACGCGATGATGCACTTCTCGATGGTTCCTTTACCAGCGACAGGTGACTGCTTGAGCAGAGTCCACATCAAAGCGATACACTGTAGAGTCTTGCCGAGACCCATCTCGTCGGCCATAATGCATCTGGAAGAGGGAAGCATCACGAGCACGCGGTAAGTAGTGTGCCGAAGGAGGGTGCCGAACGCATGCATGCATGCGTCGCGCTTTCGTAGATGCGAATACGTACCCATGAGCATTTTCCACAGTGATTCCGGTAGTACACTTGTACAAGAACTGCCAAAAGTTGAGAAAATGGAGGAATGAGTGGTCATTCGCTGACAAGAAGTTCCTTTGCGTAAGGAATGTAGCACCCTCTCACTCACCTTGACTCCCTCAACTTGATGCGGCCGCAATACCTTGGCTAACCTCGGATCCACAAGGACAGGCACCTTCGGCTTGACCAAACTCTTTGCCTTCTTCATTCCCAAAATCTCCGCAAGGCTCTTATGCGGACCTTGAGCCGCCGCCACCGCTGCTGCCGCTGCCTTCTCAGCATCTTCAGCACTCTCATTGAGCAACCTCGCCTTCTCCCGTTCGGCTTCGCGGTCGTCGGTCGTCGGATCGAAAAGGACGATAGCGTGCTCCCCGAGCGGGTCATAAAGCGGTCTCGGCGGAATCTCAGCCGTCCTTCTCGTGCCCAACGCCGATTGCTTCAATTGGACTTCCAATATTTCGCCCTTTGCAGTACGCATGACGGGCATTTTGAAGTCCCGCTTGATGGCTCCTTTGTCCGCTTCGAACACCTTCCAGACGCGTCGGTCGGCATTCAGTGAGACGCCGGCGGCGTCGATACCCTTATACACTCCTTCGAGCGTTTTGACGTTTGCGTTTTTCCGCTTCTTGCCGCCCGCCCCACCACCTCCATCATCATCGTCGTCCAGATGCGCATCTCCATCGCCAGCATTTTCTTCGCCCCCACCCATCCCGGTATAATCGACGCGTTTTCGTCTTCTTCCGCCGGCTTCGGCGCCTGCTGAAGCGGAGTTTCCTGCGGGCGAGGGGACCTTGAATGGTTTGCGTCCTAGGAGTGGGCCATAGCCGCCACCGACGGCAGAGCGGGAGGCGAGGTCGGAAGCGACGGATTGAGGCTTGCTGGGACCGGACGTCTTGTCGTTGGTGCTACTGCTGAGCGCCGCCTCATGGGCAGCTTGCACATAGCTGCGGCGCATTTTCGTATAGTGACAGACTTGGATTCGGTCGATGGTGGTCGGTCGTGAGGATTCGAGATGTGTATCTTTGGAGCAAGGCTTCGATTTTTGGTGTTGGTCTCGCCACGTGGAAACATGCGACGCGCTCGACGCGTCGCGTCACGCGTCAAAATTTCAGACCGTGGCGAGAGGAGCGAGGGATGAAACGATGAAAGAGTTCGACACTGGGAGGCAGGGAAGGGGGATACAAGTTACAGGGATGAAGGGGATGAGTAGTCTTTCGACGCTCTAGAGTACAAGTATCCCAGATTCGAAGCGATCCCTGCTGGCTGAAGGACCGCACGAGCCTTGGTCGAGCTTGGTGAGGCGTCGGGACTCGGAATGTCGGTAGAGTACAGAAAAGGTGGCGACGGAAGCGTGGCGGCGAGAATGATGTATGCGTGATTGTCCTTAACGATGTGACGCAGAAAAGTGTGCCGGTTCCGTGAAGTTGATCGGAAGCAGTGCGGCAGGCGGTATCCCTAAAGCATCGTCCTGGGGGCGCCTAAGGATCCGTTCAGAAGAATGTCCAACAGCATTCGAATAGGCCCTGAGGGGGTTCGAGACTGCGAGCGATGTTGCCCCTCCTCGACGAGATTCTACGCCTCCGCCGCACCCCCGTTCTTCCAAACCTGCCACTCCTCAAACGTACACGAAATCTTCTCCGACTGATACCTCTTCACCCTCAACCCCAACCTCATCGCCTCATCCACAGGTCCATTCCAACCCGCCTTCTGGATAGCCGAGTCAATCGCCTCCGTTTTGGACCAGCCTTGTTCGGGAGCTACGTCCGGTAGGTAGGTTGCTGTTAGAGTGGAGCGGGAGCTTGATTTGTGTGGGTTGGTCAGGTAGATGTATATTCCGTGGGTGCCGAGTTCCCAGTCGAGGTAATTTTCGCATTCCTCGAATTCGGTGAGGAGAGAGACGCTGAAAGGGAGTGCAAGAGGCAGAGGACAGTATATGCTAGTATCAGCATTTCTGTCTTAAACGGGAACCAGGAGTATTCATGATGACTGCACTACTCACCCGCATTCGAGACGTGGCATCTCGTCCGTGCGTATAGGGTTGAACCGTGTGTCGTGGAGAGCACTGCGAAGAAGAAGGAACATCAGACAACTTACGCCAGAAGGATTAAGATTGAGCACTGGCGCTCACCTCGTCAGAGCATAGTCCCGCAGTCCCTCCGCCAGCGGCAAAGGAGAGAAGGTCCCAATGCAACCACGCAGCCTCAGTCCAGATTTACGCTTGAAGGGAAGCACAGCCGAGGAAGGATAGATGTTCCATGTGACGAAGAGAGGGCTGGAAAGAAGACGCGCATCAAGGCGAAAGAGTAGTCAGCAGAAGCTAATGACAGGCCCAAAATCCATGCCGCGCAGCAGAAGGGCAAACTCACAACTCCTCATCTCCATTTTCAAAGTGAGCTTGGACTTCAGCTGCGGCTGAGGAGGACGACGTTCGACTCCGATGACCATTTGTGCGGGAGCTAGAGTTAAGCTCTGCCTCGAGGACGTCGAAGCAGTAGTAGCAGTGCTCTAGCTGGACAGCGCCGGTAGATTTCGGCGCAATGCTGCTGCTGCTCGTGGGTTGTGTTGCGGAGTGTCGCTCGGTCTGTCCGTCGGGTGCCATCTTGGGAGGGTCGCGGGGGGAAGAAAGAGAAGAGATGAGCGCGGGAGTAAAGAGAAGAGGGCAGAAAGGATCTATGCTGTAGGCGGCGTCGAGGGCGAGCGTATGTAGGATCGTTGTGGTTGCTGCGGTGGGCATCGAGAGGAGACCCCCCCCCACCTCGACAAAAATGCCCGCCCGATACCGCACAGATCACCTTCACTATCTCCCCTTTCCCTTTGTCTGCTTCGTAGAACTCACACACAGAGGTCATGGCAAGGCTGTATGTACAAGACGCGGCGCAGAAGACAGCGCCTTGAGGTGACTGAATGAGTAGTACGATTGCGAGAACAAACATTCTGACATCTGACATTCACTTGCTCCCGCCTCTCTCTGTTCCTCTTCACAGGCACAGCGAAAACCACCCTGAAGTCGTTGCAGATTGATATCCGATAAAGACATAGCGGAGGCATGAACCGATCCTGCCAGGATATGGCTTCACTCCAAAGACGGCGAGGAATTTCTACGGCCATCGAGCAAGTTCGTGGTGGTATGACAGAATCTGACGCCTGAGCGGGCGGGAGATACGGCACCCATCCCACCATGACGAGGTCTTCGAGATGACTCAGCGATCCTCCTGGTCCCTTTGCCTGTGCACTGCTTCGGCCTTCCGAGCCACAGGATGAAGCTTGGAAAGGACCTTTGATGGCGACCACCCGCGAATAAGGCCGTATGAGCCGATTGGAAGGCGACGACATTGGGAACGACGACGCGAGTGTTCGAAGCTGGTCATCGTCTTCATCCGTCCCGTCGGTCTCCGGTTTCTTGCGCCTGCGATGTCGAGAGGAGAACCTGAGGAAGGAAGGAAGGAAGCGGAGGAGCAGACGGCTGAAGGAGCATAGGAGGGGAGGGGTCAGCAACAAGATGGTAACGCAGAGGGAGGTAGATGGAGGTCAGCACCATCAAATGAGCCGATGTGAAGCGGTCAAAGACATCCATCATCCTGAACCTCGTAGACAGTGGTATCAGCTTGACTTGGAAGGAAGCTGAAGACGAACGAACGAACGAACGAACGAACGCATGGGCTCGCCGTACGGAACGGCACTGCAACACCTCGATAGGTTCCGAGCTTGGAGATCCCCTTCCCTCATGCAGGTCGAAGCTACCCCAGCTGCCCGCACGCAAGGTCCGAGCCAGGCAAGAGACAGGGGCCCCCATCCGTCCGCTCTTCGCCCCCAGCATCCTTCATGCTTCATTTTACGATCGATGATGTCCTGGAGCGCTGAGCCGTGAGACTGAGTTGAACCGGCTTCAACGAGCGCGTTATGGTCGCGAAAGCTGACCCCTGCCGCGGCTGTGCCGGATGCCTCACGGAAAGCGGGGGCGAACTGGGACCTCCAGGGAGGCGGGGAAAGGCCCTTCATAACCACCTTGTTCCTTTTGGCTCAGCGTGCGGGGGTTCGTTGTTCTCCACCAAGCGTTGTCGATAACGGACAGAGGCTCTGAAGTTGACGTCGTGCACAATAAGGAGACCCTCCACCGCCCAGTCCACGATGATGATGGGGTTCGAGCTCACCACTACAGACCCCGAACAACGGATCGATTCCTGACCCGCATCCGTCTCATTTTCGGGATCTATGGATCGGCATCGCAGCAGCATCGTTCGCGGCGCCGAGCGGCATAAGTGGGGAAGTGGTGTGAGTGGTACCGATCTTCCGAAACTCTGGTCTAGTGGCTTGGGTTCTTGCACGCACGTTACCCCCGATGGCTGCAGAAGGGTGTGTGCTTCATTTCTGATCCGATCCACAGGGCCGAACGCGGGAGCGCGGTATGTTACTGACTAACTGACCTAGATGCTCTCAGTATGTCCTCGAAGCCGTCATTGATTCTTCCCCCTCTGTTCCAGGCGGTGAGCGCACGGTGACCAGCGCACCGAGTGCTTCTGGGTGACGTTGACCCCTCACGCCTCACCTCCCCTCACCTCGGAGTAGTGGAAGTCACGAACGAAGAAATGCTAAGATGGGTAAACTTGCGCGCAGCGTGGTGCCAGGCGGAGACGCAGGGTCGACCGCACGGCGCACACGCACGTCACCCTGCGTGAGAGCGAGACAAGTCAGTGGCTTGCGACATCTCCCGTAAGTAAGGCCGAAGGAGTAGGCGCCATCGGCAGCGCTCTCCACTTGCCTTCATTTTGCCCGACCACTTCAGTTCGAATTTCGATGGCGACGTCGAGAGTGAACAACACGAGGATTTCCTGAGACACATATGCCCAGGTACATGTAATGATCGCCTTCCTAGAATCGTGAAGGAGTGCTTCCACTCGTAGACTGCCTGCTGCTGGAGTCTGGACGGCGCCCCGTTCGCGCGAAGGGGAGACTTGAAATTTGAAAGCTGGCTGCTGGACGATGGATTACTGGGTGTTCGATGAGGCTGGCCCCGCCCCCGCCCACCGTCGATCGAAGTCCCCGTACAGTGAAATAGAAGCTTCTGTGATCCACGATCCACGATCCATAGCCGCGGCGCGCGGCACCTCGCAGATGCGCGGACCGGCAGAGCTCTCTTTGCCCAGCCTCAGGCCTCAGCATAGACTGCCTCTCTTTACTCCTGGTTATACTTTCGTGAAGCGTGAAGACCAGCATGACTCTGTTCTGATTTTCTGAACATCAAGTGCTGGTTCGGCCACTTCACTCACTACTACTTGCTCATACCAAGATCGATGATCGAGAATGGTCAGGGTGGAGGGCCAGAGCGCGGGGGTGAGGGGTGAGGAGACCTCCCCCCCCTGCGTCTGGTGTTTGGCTCAGCAGGGAGAGATGCTTTGTTGGTCAGTCGATACTCTACCAAAGTTTGTTCTGGTTGGGTTGGGACTGCGGAGAACAAAGGGAGGAAGACGTGGGGTGGGGTTAAGGTACAGTATCAGAATTGGAGAGAAGTGCGTTCAAAAGAAGGAACCTGGTTCAGCGAGAAGAGAGTCCTCCAGGGCGTGGACTTGGGGGGATGGGGGTTGGATTCGCAGCCTCGGAAGCGATGGAGCAGATATGTTCTTGCAGATCATTGTGACTACTGCCACCTTCCATCGATGCTTCTCTAAGATTCGTGCTGCACAACTTGATGAACGGCTCGAGCTCGAGCTCATCCAATCTCCATCACAGCACGGTCTGCGATCGCGATTTTGGTCCTGTGACCCCAGCATCATGTTTCCCGTGTCCCTCACGCCATCGCCGCCTGACGATGGGGACAGTATGAGGGGAAGAAATCCCACGTCACAGGGAAGGAGAGGGGAAGGCACGGAGGTTGCGAAACACGTTGGAGGCTCCGATGTCGAGACGCAAAGGAGAGCGTTGAGACTTTCGAGCAGCGTCTGGCTCGTCCCCAAAGAGTCAGCACATCGATGCGTGGGGGGGTGGGGGTTATGATCTTGGCGGGCTATAAACCTTCCCAGCAAGTCAATGATTTGCCCCAGTCACTCTTGTGCTTACGTACTCGGAACCGCCTTTGCTGGAGGAAATGAAGTGAGTGATTAGTGATGTGTGCCTGAGTTGCGATTACATATGTGGGCCGAAGATGCACGATAGCCCAGCAGCATGGGACGCCGCCACCACGAGCGCCAGCATCGGCACACCAATTTACCCTGACCCATCTGTCTTTTAGCCCCACGTCAGCGTGCGTTCACTCGGCCACTCTCGATCAAGGAAAAACCAGGTGAAGAAGAAGGGAAGGAAGGTGAGTGGGCGATCTTTGCGATCAGACGACCAAAGCGCGAAGGATTCGACGGGAAGACGTGGATGGGGTGAGTTTTGTTTTTTTTGCGACTGAGCTGGCTGGCGAGATTCGAGATTATCATGAGGACGGCGATTGGCAAGCTCGCATATACACAGACGAGGGCCGAAGCTCGGTCGGGTAAAGGAGGAGAGCGGAGAGTAGAAGGTGCATCCCCAAGCATCGAGCAGCGGGCGCAGCGAGCAGTAGTAGAGAGGGAGAGAAGAGCGGCGGCGATTCCCAGGAAGAGGCAGGGAAGAAGGTTCCCCCAATCACTTTGATTGATTGCGAAGAGCGTTGATGAGAGTGGTGTGGTGCGTGTTCGGCACAGAATGCGATGCTGAGAAAGGTGGTGGTTTCCTTTGGAGTGGTTTATTGGGGGAGAGAATGGAGAGATGTGTTGGGTTGATGCTTGGATTGGGGCTGTTTTAAACCAGTCTTAAGATGAGACAAGAGCAGAGGAGAGAGTGAGTAGTACATAGTGAGAGACTCAACGGCGTCTGTGTGAGCTGCGTGAGCTGGTTCGAATGAATTAAAAATTATTTACTACTGAATAAATCATTTTTTGATGCTCCAGATCGTGCGTTAGATATCGGCGCTGGTCTCCCCATCTATCAGTCAGTCCTCTTCGCTCTCTTGGTTGACTTCGACGACTTAACTTGGCCCAAGAAGCAGAGCAGCTGAGCTTTTGCTTTGGGGAAGCAGCAGAGGAGAGAGAGAAGAAAAACCCAAAGAAGAGGTGAGCTCTGTTCTAATTATTGGCTGTGTGTGGAAGGACCCTTCATCGCTTATCCTGCCTCTCTTTCCCCAAATCCCTCTTCCCCAACCCCACCGTGTTCCAACACCTCCTTCGACTAACTCACCCAATCCGTTGGAGAAATTTTCCAAGTAGTAGTCGGCCAGCTCCCACCACCTTCATCACTTCCATCGTCTACCAATCTCACAGCGGCAAACGGTTTCTATCCTCTCTCCAACGACCAATCCCTCATCCTCTCCTTCTATCTCTACTCCTTATCCACATCCAGCAGCCATCACCAGTTAGCAGTAGCAGCAGCAGCAGCTAGCACCACCACTTATCCACTACTCCAGGTTAGTCACTTCCTCCATCCCTTCTCTCAACCGCCCTCCTTCCCAGTTCCACGCCAGAGCCCCCCACACACTCACACTCATCATCGATCGGCCCCGCTCTCTCTCTCTCTTCTCTCCAGCAGCAGCTTCCAGCTTCCAGCTTCCAAACTGGCTCACAGTCACATCGCACAGCTCCACCAGCACGCGACCCCCTCCCCCCAGGCATCTTCTTCCTCAACCGTTATCACAAAGCGGGGACCACTTCTCAACCTTCCCCCCTCCTTCATCTCATCGGGACTCCTCCCACCGATACACGCAACTTGCCGACAGCTCTCCAGGATTCTTCTTTCCGGAACGCTTTAGCTCAACGACACTTCCCCCCTTCCCAGCCGTTGTCCACCCAATACATCTCCAACGAACACGAACGAACAGACGAGCATCAACGAACGAACACACGAAGACTGCATACGAATTCTCTCTACACACGAACTCACACACGACCTATACACTACACTCTGAGGTAAGTCCACTGCTCCCCTTCTCTCCCTCTCTCTCTCTCTCTCCTGCCTTCGATTCGCCGAGCTTGCCTCGTCTTTCGTCATCCCACATCACCGCTCGGCCTTTCTGCCAAGCGCATCGGTGGGGAGGTGTGTGTTCCGATTTGCATCTCCCAAATCTGGATCGACCCACCCCAAGCTTGACATCGGACAAGTTCTGTCCTGTGAGGGGGGCAGAAAAATAACAAGGGTCAACACCTATCTGTGTCAGCTTGCTGGGGGGGTTCAGTCTTTTCTACCATCACCATCCATCCCTCCCTCGCTTCCTACGACCTTCGCCCCCCCTACCTCCCTGCGTCATTCGACAAAGGTTCCTGGATCGAACATCCATCAGAAGGAGCGAGGCGCATACACACACACTCCTTTTGAACAAACCTCCCCACCTCACATACGCACACATGGCAGCACGATCGTCCCGACGTTGCATCTCAACCATGTGCTCAGAGCCAGCTCTGGTCTCATCCATACCTGCCCACATCGATCTACCCCGACCTTCCTTTGTTCCCCACCAACCCCACTGCTCCACCCCGCTCTGTCTCTTCACCTTGACACCGCCGCTGACTTCGCCTCCTCTTGGCCATTACTCTCCTTTTGCATCTCTCTCTTCTTCCTCCTGCTCGTCGTCCTTCGCTTCCTCTTCCACATCATCATCATCATCATCATCATCATCATCCTTCTCAAACTGCCGTTCGGAAAACTCCAACTTCCTCACTATTCCTACATCTGCTGATCCACTCGGCCCTCCTCGTTGTTCTACGTACTCAAGAACGACTCCAAGGCATCGAAGACAACGATCCCGACCTAGCATCCCAATCAGCTTCTTCTCGGCCGCGATACCTACGCCGCCCATCCCAGCCCTCACCTCCCCCTTCGACACCAAACCATTGGGTCTCAACCGCGGCTCAATCCTCAATCTCAATCTCACAACGCACAGCAGTATCAACGCTGGTGTGACGACTGCTGCAGAGACTTTGGATTTCCTCTGCACTACTTTTACTACTGCACAACTTTGCTCAGCAGCAGCAGCACAACAGACGGGAATGCTCTTGTCCTCCAATCACGGAACACACCACCACCACCACCATCACCACGCCTCTATGCCGTTCGATCATCAACAGATGCACGGCGGCTTTGATGCGTCTTCCTCCTCGTCCTCCTCATCCTCCACGGGCCATTATGCTGTGAATGCGACCGGTAACGGCAGTAGCAGTAGTAGCAGTGCCGGTAATAGACGAACCAACAACAGGCCACACGGACACGGACACAGTGTATCGTCCGATAGTGGTCGACCTCGTTCGGTGTCCTCCAGGCAGGACTCGGGACCCTCCCAAAGAACCCCTTCCCAAGTCGGGGTCAGTCACGATTCCGGTCTCACGGACGAACAACGACTCTCGACTCTCCGCCAACAACAGGCTCAACGACGGCCGAAGATGGTCCGATTGACGCCTGCGGTGAAGCATTTGAATCAGTCGACGAGGAGCATGTCGGCTTCTATGTCTCCTTCTCTTGGTGGGGCTGTTACTTCCGCCTCTTCTTCGATTAATGCGAATGGGGAGTCGTCCAGGCCGGCGTCGGTCGTCGGCATTGCTTCGTTGACGGGTTATTCATCGTCCGCGAGTTCTTCTTCCGCCTCCTCTTCGGCGGTGGCGGCGGTAGAGGCGGATCCTCAAGTGGGGTTGACGATCTTCATTGATCCCAAGTCGAATGGCTCCCTTGCGAATGCGAAGGTTATCTTTCCCATGGTCGGCTCTCCACCGAATGCACCACCCCCGCCGCTTCATCCCGGATCCCGAAGGGCCCTCGCCCAGAGAGCCGGGCTGCAACCTGCAGACGGAGCCTCTCTACAATTGGACCTCGGATGTATCTCCGGTCCGTCGGTCGTCTCTGACACATCGGCCAGTGCGAACTCTGCCTCGACGCTCCCGGACTTGGTCCGCAAGAAGTCGGGCGAACCTGTCAAGTCTTCTCTCAAGCATTTTGCCCAGTCTGCCTTCTTACACCGTGCCGACTCGAGTCCGGCCGCTCCGGCGAGTTTCCACCGGGCCAAGAGTGTACCCACGACGCCTACTTCCTCCAAGGCGGTCCACTTTGACCCTGTGTTGGAACATGTGAAGGTGTTCAAGCATCGTCAGCGTCCTACGGCCGTCTCTCGGGATGGGTCTCCCGAACATACTGAGACGGAGACGGAGGAAGAGCGGGAGTTCCCCTTCTACCAGAACTGGAGGAGACAGGTCGCGCTGAATGCCGGACTGGGTTCACCTGGTGGTGGGAGTGCAGGGAGTGCTTCTCCCGGTGGGGGGAGTGCATTGTCGACTCCTACGGGTGTTGCGGGCGAGGGAGCGACGGAACAATTGGTCCTCCGTCTTCCCAACTTCCCATCCTCGGCCAAGTTGTCGGTCGATCGGGACGTCTTCCTCGAGCGAGTCTTCCTCTCTGACGATCTGAGGTCGGTCAAGGGTACGGTCCAGGTGCGCAATTTGGCGTTTGAGAAGTGGTTGGCCGTCCGGTTCTCGTTGGACGGCTGGGCTACGGCCTGTGAAGTCTCGGCGGAGCATTCGGAGAGTATCAAGGGTGGGAAATCGGACCGGTTCACGTTCTCGATCAAGTTGAATGAGTTGTTGATCTGGGGGAATCGGGGTGCGGGTAGTAGCAGTGGTGAGCAGGAGACGAAGACGATGTTGTTGTGTTTGAGGTATAATACCGCCGGGCAGGAGTTTTGGGATAATAATGAGGGGTTGAACTACCAGCTTGATTTCAGGCTGAGGCCGGTCGTCCTTCCTTCGCCTGGCGGATCGGGGTCGGGTTCGGGTTCGGGTGGTGCTACTAGCGGTGCGACGAGACAGCATAGGGAGCGGGCGGAGAGTGCTTCGTCTGCTTCTGGCTCGGGAATGGCGAGGGCTGCTACGGTCACTCCTGCGAGGACGAAAGGACACTCGCCTGGTATGAGTCCTTCTGAGTTGGGATCATCGTCATCATCATCGAGAAGGCCCCACCATCGTAATCAGCACAACCTCGAAGCGGAAGAGCTTGGCCGGTCGTTGGAGAGGTTGCGGGCGGAAGATCATCGGGGAATCGAGGACGACGATGATGATCGGATGCCGCTTGCGTTACGGGTGGTAGTCAAGAATCGTCGTCGATCGCCACCTGTCTCACCTGGATTGGTTACGTCGTCCTCGCCTACTACTTCGTCGTCGAATGGCGGTAGTGGTGGTCGGTCGTCCTCGCCTTCGATGTGGGCGGCTCGGTATGATCTCTCGGAGAGTCTCAAGAACCCGAAGACGGGCAGTCGGATTACGAGTGCGGGTCGACAGGCTGCGTTGGATTATTTCTCGGCAAAGCCTCCTGCGCCTCCTTCTTCCTCCTCATCCTCTACTGGAGGGCAACAGCCGAGGGCGATCTTCATTGGTACTTCGGCTGGTGGTGGTGCTGGAAACGGGGATGTGTTCTCGCCTTCGGAAGCGGGGGAGAGTCCTACGCCTGGTGCCTCGCGCGGTTCTGATGGCAACAACAGCAGCGGCAGCGGCGGTAACGTCGGCGGTACCAGTCTGGCGGTTCCTATGGGCATGTTCACCACCAAGGCCGGGATGATCTCTCCCGGTTTAGGCGAGGTGATTGCGCATTTGCCGATGTCGATGACGATGAGCAATGGGAGCGGGACCGCTTCACCTTCGACTGGGGGTAACAGTCCAGTCTCGGAGACGAACGGCGGTACGCCCGATGCGAGTTCGAACTCGACGACTATGGTGATGGAGTCCAGTCCGCCGGGTTCGAACATGACGTCTTCCTCCTCTTCGTCTTCGTTGAACAACAACAACAGTAGCCATATGACGTCGATGACGACGATGAGGTCTTCGGAGGCGAATGGGAGTCGGTCTTCGATGCATACTACGAAGTTCTACTCGTACCCTGTGAACCGGAACACGTTGTCGCCTGCGGGACAGCTGTATCGGCTTACGAGGGGATCGGACGAGCGAGCTTCGTCGCCTCTCGCTCGAACGTTGGCACAGCAGCAGCAACAGACGAGCATGTACAGCAACCATTCGACGTCTTCGATCTCGTCTATCTCGCCTTCGCCTTCGCCCTCTCAGCAATCTTCGGGGAGGGAGAGTCCTGTGAAGAAGGATCGAGGGAGCTTGTTGGGTGGTGGTGTCATACTATCTTCGAGCTTCCTGAACGACTCTCCACAGAATTCGCCGATCTCGCCTTTGAACTCTCCCAACCCGTTCTCGCCCACTTTGTCAATCTCGTCCTTGGAGTCGGAGATGACGACGTGCTTGGCGAGTCCGGAGGATGCTGTTGTTGTCGTCTCTTCCGGCGGGAACGGCAATGGTTCGTCGTCTCGATTGAGTACGGTGGAGATCCGTGTTCCCCCGCCGGTTTCGGACTCGATTGAGGACATCCATCGGTCACTTTTGAACATGGCGCGCGGCGGCGAGTCTTCTTCTGTCCTGCCTATATCTGTGGTGGCAACGATGGGCGTCGGCAACCCCTCCGGTGGGTCGGAGTCCAACCACTCTTCAGCGACAGCGGGTTCCGGCTCGCCTACGCTCAGTGCGGTCTCTGATTCTTCGAGCTCGACGAGTTCGTCGATCAAGCCGGGGAGTGTGTCGAGTTATGACGAGTTGATTGCGCGGTTCTGCTGGAATGGGAATGATAACGGTACGACGACGAGCTCTGGTACGCCTCCTGTGGTCGTTGTTGGTGCGGGACCGGGAGCGGTGGTTGTGGTGGAGGAGACGACGGGGTCGGACGTGAATGGGCTCGGCGGCGAGATTTCGTCTGCTGGTGGCATGCATATACAGCATGTACCTCACCGCATGTTTGCGAGTTCGATGGGTAGCCCTACGACCGAGTCGGGGAGTACGACTCCTACCATTGGGTTCTGAAGCCGGTCCTCCTTTTTTCTCTTTACCGTGCGGCTGCAACAGGTGAGTCTATTTCCTATTTTGGGAACAATGTGAAAAGGGCCGGTTCTGATCCACAGTTCTCTTTTCGCAGCTTTCAGAATCCTTGTTTTCGCCCCTTTTCTTGCCTCTGCAATGTACACGAGCAGCAAAAGAAGGGAACAAGTCGAAGATCCTCAAGTACTTTCGGGCCCGCCTCCAAGCATGTTTTCTTTTTCTTCGCGCGCGCCCAAGCAGGACTTTCCAACAACCTCCTTTTTCCTCTGAATAGTTACTCTTCGTTTCACCAAATCTTCCTCTTTTGTTCTTGATCGGCTTCCTTCCAACCCAAACCCAAGGTCTACTCTTTTGCAACACTATCCCAACCCCTTCCAAAAAAGCAACCCAAGTTCGAACAAAGAAACAACCAACAACAACCCAGGCTCCGTTCTCTCCCCCTCTTTCTTCTATCCTCCTCTTTTCTTGCTCCCTCACATGTGAAATCTTCTTGTTCCTTCCCCTCCTCCTCCTATAACTCGTCTTCTTCTCTGTGTTTCCATTCACACTCTTCTCTTTCCATTACCCATAATCGTTGAACGTTTCTTTTTGTTCCCTCTTTTACATACTTCTCGTCCCTCTTTCCGTACATACATCGAGTATCGAGTTCGTCCTCGTTTTTTCTTCTCTTCAACCTCTTTGGTCACCTTCCACTCTAGTTCCACTCTAGTCAGCTAGCTACTTGGCGAGTCCAAGGGTGGGCCCGTCTCGTGGTGGCTGATCTCTCCTCCGTCAATACGATAATACATCCAACGCACCGACGTGTTCTTTTGGAGTGAAGTCACGTGGCCTCGGGATGACAAATGACAACCCGACCCAGACAGAACGAGAGGAAGTGCTTGACGTCGACGACCTTCGCTCACTCGCCCATCACTCATTCCCCCCATAGACAAGAAACAGCCAGCATCAGAACCATGGCCGCTCTCCGAACCACCGCGCGCGCAGCTCAGGCCGTTTCCGCAGGTCTCCGCCGCGCCGCCGCCGCCGCACCCAGCCAGGCCTCCTCCCGGCTCACCCTCTCAGCAGGAGCAGCAGCAACAGCACAACGGCACCCCTTCTCCACCACCTCGCGCGCGCACTCCGACGTGCTCATGGTCCACCGCGAGACCGACTACAACAACGCCTCGATCCCCTTCTCCTTCAACGAGGGGAACTCCAAGATTGCGAAGGAGATCATTGCCAAGTATCCCGCTCAGTACAAGAAGGCGGCTGTGATCCCTCTGTTGGATCTGGGTCAGAGGCAGAATTCGGGTTGGACTTCGATCTCGGTCATGAATGAGGTTGCTCGTATTTTGGAGATGCCTCCTATGCGCGTCTACGAGGTTGCTTCTTTCTACACTATGTTCAACCGGTGAGTAGAATCCCGTTCCCCCGAGCTTCGATTGTGCTGTGCGCGCTGAAAGGTCCCGAACGCGTTCTTCTCTCTGCTCCGCACGCTATGGTCTACCAGTGAGCCCGTCGGCAAATACTTCCTGCAACTATGCACCACGACCCCTTGCATGCTCGGCGGCTGTGGCTCCACAAAGATTCTCGAGGCTATCGAGAAGCACCTCGGCATTAAGGCCGGCCAGACCACATCAGACAAACTCTTCACCCTCGTCGAAGTCGAGTGCCTTGGGTACGTCGTACATCTCCTCAAACAGAAGCGCATTGTTGTTGTCTTATAACTTGGCTGAACATGGTTTCCACCCCCTTGCCTGTGATTGACAGTGCTTGCGCGAACGCCCCTATGGTCCAGATCAACGATGACTTCTTCGTGAGTGGAGTTGACAACTTCCTTCGCGCGGCGCCTTGCACATCAGCTCATCCTTTTTATTGCTGCCCTACCATTTCCCCTATACAGGAGGACCTGACACCTGAGACCACGGTCAAGGTCCTCGACAACCTCCGCGCTGGAAAGCCCGTCAAGCCAGGTCCGCAAAGTGGCCGACACTCCAGTGAGGCCGCACAAGGCCGGACAGCCCTGACCACCGAGGTAAGTTTCAAGATTCTATGTCCCCAACGTCATTCGCTCATGATGTGTCTCGATTCTAAATCGCTCCTATGCTTTCCCTTTTGCTCTGCTTCCACACTCCAGCCATACGGACCTGGGAAATTCTGCCGTGAAGACTTCGCATGAGATAGTCCAGGCTGTCAAGCCCTGTCTTGCAATGCAGATAGTGTTTCTCTATCTTTTCCCATTCCCCCACGGGTCTTATGCGAAGTTGAGCACAAATGGCTGTACAATTGCGCCAAAGATAAAGGGGAGCCACAAGGAAACCAGAGAGAATGAAGGGTGGGGAAGGAAGCAAGAGCGTAATAGCACTAGGCGGCTTTACGGGCAATCTGCAACCTCGCTGAGTTAGGGATTGAGAACGAGAGAACCGGGAGAAGTAATGAGTGCTAGTAGAGTTGGGGTTGGGGGGAACGAAAACAGAAGCAGCGTTTGGAACAAGCAAACTGCGAAAAGGGGTGACTTGTATGCAAAAGGTTGCACAGCAGAAATGATGGTGTGTGTGTGTGTTGCAGTTTTTGCTGCCTTGCTTAGTTCTGGTTGTTGAGCAGTGTGTAGACTGTCGGAGAGAGGAAGGATGGTCAGCTTCTTGGTATCACCCCTCCATAGAGCTCTTGTTCCACTCACTCTCAGCCTCGACGAGCTGACGACTTTGGTCAACTTTCGCATCCGAGGATTGAGCGGCCGCATTGCCAAGATCCTCCTTGATGAAGTCTGGTGGGAATCAAAAAATGAAACGAAAGAGTGAAGTGGTCAGTGTCACCGCTGCAAAAGTCATGAAGTCGCTCAATGGGAACACTCACCGAACTTGGCACTGTCTTTGCCCAGCGCCATCGATTCGAGAAGCTGAGCCAGATCTGCGTCATTCGTGTACACGATTCGAGTCGAGGGGCCTGTAGTCGTCGCCATATCGAACCCGATGGGCGTTGTAAACTGCTGAGTAGAGGTGTCCTCAAAGCTCTGGCCCGATACACGCTGATTTGCCTCAGGGGCCATCTCTTCCGTCATCTCCCCCTCTCCTGCTGCCAACTCAGAGGACGAGATGGCGCTAGGCATCGATGGAAGCGGGTGATTGTCGAATGAAAAGGACTTCCGATGCCCCGCCCGCTTGGGTGTAAAGAAGCTGCGAGAATCGTCGGGATTGAGTCCGGCAACCGTCTTTTCGCTGGTCTCGGGGACATAGACGGACTCGACTCGCTGTCCGCGGAACAAGCCGCTCTCCCTCGTCCGTGAAATCCCGCTCAGATAGCTCAGTCGGTGCTCGTCTGAGTACATGCTCGAGCGATCGGCAAGACCGGCGATCACTGTGAAACGAGAACATGTGAGAAGAACCGTAGAAAAAGGGCAAAAACATGGGTCGGGGTACTCACCCTGCCAGACAACAGAGCCATCAGCACGCTCGGTCACCTCAATATGATTGCGCATTGAGTTCTCCATGGTTGGCGATGGGGCCGTCCCTCGGGAGTCATTGTCGTCATCCTCATCGTCATCTGTGAAATGAAGAACCAAGTCAGTCGACCCAAACATTAGCAGGGTTAGATAATCGCAGGGAACTCACTCAAGTAGAAGTCATAGAGTGACCCATTTCCGTGGCTCATGATTGACGTGGCGGCAGGAGAGGGCAGTGGAGGCGCCAACGACCTATCATAGTTCCCAGTCTGGAGCAGCGACGTCAACGAAGCTGTAGGGACCAGTCCGCGGCTCTGATTGAGGCTCTTTCGCGTCGGAGTTGGCACGTCAAGGCCCATGCTAGGCCGAGGAAGAGGTTGATCTGCAAGCATGTCCGCAGAGATCTTCCGACGATGAAGTCCGCCAACGCCAGCAGCTCCAGGAGGTGTAGGTGGTCGATCCTGCACCGACTTACGAACCGAGCTACGCTTTGCTTTCGAATCCTCTACGGATGTTGAGTTGCGCTGAGCTTTGGACTCTGACTCGGAAGTAGAGACACGAGGGTCTGGGGAAGGCCGGAGGTTGAAGTCCTTATCTTCGACTGGCTTAGGCGCATGCGCACGCGACTTGCGCTTGGCTGACATGGACATCGAAGACTGCAAAGACGGAGAAGAACACACAGAAGTCAGGGCACTGGCACTGTGAAAGACTGGCCGGTTTGATCACTTACCTTCCGTTTGTCAAAGTTGGTATCCGTCGGGATGATGATAGTGCGTCGCACAATCGTGTCCCTGGCAGACTTTGTTGGCGGGACTTTCTGACCATCTGGACTAGGCGCCAGCCGGAACTGCGGCACAGGTGCTGGTTGTTCGACGGGGGCAGGAGCGACCGGCGCCGGAGGAGCGGCATTCAGCTTCGGTTCCTCAACCTGGACGAGAGCTGTCTTCTGCTGAACAGGCTCGCTCTCTTCCGGCATGGTCACCAAATGAGCACCCATCGACTCGCCAATGGTCTGGTCCAAAGGAGAGCCGAAAGATAACGCTGACACCAAGCGAAGACGGGCGTCTCGATCCGCTTGAGGCATGTTGCGCGGCACGGCCAGTTGTTGATGGCCATAGTTGTCGTTGTACCCATTTGGCGAGCCTTGCGACATGCTTTGGTCGCCTTGCCCATGTCCGCTATACGAATCATGTCCATTTGAGTAGCCACTGTACGAAGACGGGTCTGTCATCCTAGGAGGCTCTGGGGCAAGAGTGGAGTGCCCAAATGACGAGGCAGGACTCTTGGTGAGCGCGTTCGTAGACTTCGAAGATGTGTCTTTGGACGAGGTGAATTTGTCGAAGATGCTGAAGTCTCCTGTGCGCTTTCGAGTCCGAAGCTTTCCGAGAATACGGCTGCCGAAGTTGCCAGAGGTAGGTGTCACCGGCGAAGGCATAGGGAAATGCATGCCACTTCCCGCACCACCCATGGACGTGTCTGGAGTGGCCGGAGTTTGTCCCCATTGGTTCTTGAAGTCGCCGCTGTTCCCAAAGGATGAAGAGTGACGTCGATGCAGGGTCTTCCCATTCGGGTCGACTCTGGATGAGTGCCCAAGAGTGCTATAGTTCTTTTCCCCAGGCGAATTGCCAGGCTGTGTCGGCGAACGCTTCAACCCGGCATCAGGTGTCTTTATGTCCAGCGCGTGATCAAGTCGCTGAGTCGTGCCGAGGAGCTGAGGCTGAGATATGATCTTGTTTATCTTCTTCTGTGACTTTCGTTTCGAAAGCGTACGGCTTCGCTTCGGAACAGCGAGTGCTGCATTCTCCTCTGGACCTTTCAGCGCACGCGTCGCTGCTCGTGTCTGCGCAGCAACGTCATCCACCAACCGCGGACCCATAGTCATGTGAGCTTCTGAAGCTGGAGTCACGGGGATGTCGATCGTCTGGCTGGGCATGTTTGTCAGCTGGTCGTGTGATTTGCTTCGACGAGGCCCCGCACGACTAGAAGATGAGACACGGTGATGTCCTCCATCATACTCCGACGATTCTTCCATGATAGCTTCTTGATGCACCACCGCTGCTTGTTGCGCTGAAGGCAGCGGCATCGGAGCTCGGCCAGAGAATCGACTATCGATAGATGAGTTGCCCCGCCGGTGACCTCGATCGTTCATCGCAGGGAAAGTGAACTCGATCTGGCGCGCATTAGCCTCGTCGATAGCCTGACTCAGCGAAAGAGCGTGCTCGTCCAGATCTTGAACGGGCGAGATTGGTCGCATGCCCGATCCCTGCGTAGACAAATCGAGAATGGACGGAAGATCGCTGCGCTTCGATCGATGGCTGAATGTTGGCGATGTGGGCCGATGGCTCGTGGTCACATCATACATGACTTCGGACTTGAAGGCCGAAGCCAGGACAGGAGTGTTCGCGGCGATGTGCGTGTTCGAAGGCGCGCGCGTGTGTCCGCCTGCGCTGCTCGGGGTCCCATTTGATGCAGTCGGGATCTGCGCTTGTTGTTGGCCCTGTGACCCATACGCTCCTTGAGTGAACTGTGATCCTCCCTCCTGCCTAGAACTATCCAAGTTCAGACCAAGTGTCGATCCGTCGTGACCAGGTCCCTGTACCATCGCGTTCTGGTTGGCGCTAGCCATCTCGCGCTGCACAGCGTCGGGTATGGCAGGAACCGGTGGAGGGTAGGCTCCAAGTCTGGACGGCGCACCGGTGCGACTCACGGAGCGCTGACTCTCTGAGCGCGATAGAGCACTCTGAATCTCAGCCAGCTGCTCTGCGGTGAGAACGCTGCTATCGGTGTTCAGTGGAATCGACGCCTCGCCCATTGGAGCACTCAGAAGATCTCTGCTTCGCTTCCTCATCATCTGAGGTTCTGGTGACTTGACCGATGCTGCGCGTCCGCCAGGGGTATTGCCCTTGCCGGAGCCCTGAGTTCGCTTCATCGACGTGTTGCGGGCCACCGTTGCCCACACATCTTCACCAACGCTCATCCTTGCCGCAGCAGGCACAGTGTCCTCCTCATCCGAGCTAGCATTGATGTCGCTTACGCTGCGGATACTTGCTTGGTCCGCTTGCCTGCCCATCGCAGGGACACCGAGCGCGTCGGACCGAAGCTGATCCTCTCTTGGCGGAGTAGAGGTCTCCTGCTCTTGCGCTGCAGATGCGAGCAGTGAGCGGGAATCGGTAGAACCGCCATCTTGGGATGTGGAACTCCGAGCAGGGAAAGAGAAGCCAGGTGGGTTGATTGGGCCAGGAGCAGCCCGACGGGGTGCAGCTGACGCCGGAGCGGGCAAAGTCACAGAATCCGCCGTGGCAGCTTGCATGGCAGTGGCTGCCGCCCTGAAGCCATTGGACGCAGCCATGTTCTGCTGAGCCTGCAGAGCCATCTGCTGCTGTATACCCGGAGAAGCGGGAGTCGTCGGCGGGCTCGGAGTGAAGAATCCAGCGAGTCCAAGACCAGAGGGACTGGCGATGGAAGAGCCGCCATTCGGCTGAGCACTAGAGCCAGAATTAGATCGAGCACGAGTGCGATGATACTGCGGCCCATAGTTGTAGGCGTGACGGGCAGCAATCGCACCAGCCGTGAGGACTGTGGTCGACGCAGGAGTGCCGCGGATCGAACCTGCTATTGATGGATTGGAGCTGTGGTGACTCATGGGCGGCGGAGACATCGGGATAGCGTTCGCATGAGCTGCAAGCGAGCTGGACAGAGACACGTCGGATGGACGTTTGCTGATACCCAAGGCTCCCACCTGTTGTTGGTATGCTGATGGCGGACCGGCAGGGCTTGTTGACACTGGCTTGTTCCAACGAGAAGCATGCGACGAATCGGACGGTTCACGAGAAAGGGTGACAGGCGTGATAGTGCTCGCACCGTACATGTGTGGCGATCGCTGTCCGCCAGTGGAAGCATTGCTACCAGAAGCAGAGGGTGAGAAGCCCGACGCCAGGCCTCCGACACCGGCAGACGAGGTAGGCGTCTTCACGCCTGACGCGCCGTTGCTGGACGTAGTGCTAGATGGTCGCATAGCATTCCCCATACCTGTCAGCGTGGCCGTCGCCATGTTCCGGTTCAAGCTGCCGTTCGATCCCTTGTTGCTCAGCCTTCGGCGATGCATATTCGCCAGCGAAGCTTGCCCTGCGGAATTTTGGGCGGGCTGCGTGGCGGAACCAGACTGAGGACTCATCTGCATCATCGGGACTGGGCCCTCGAAGGGAGCTGATGGAGGAGCACCGCCCTGAGTTTGAGACTGGATGGGGATCTGATCAGCTTCTCTGCTTATTCTCTGGCTCAAGACGATCCTACAACTCACTGGTGACGGTTGAGCGGGCGTGTAACCCTGTCTTCCCTGCTTAGGTGGCACTGGCGGCGCAGTTTGCGGCGAATCAATTACTGGAATACTCATCGTTCCGCTAGCCGAATGCGTCATCATCGCAGGAGGACCGGCAGTAGTAGGCGAGACCGGAGCAAAGGTGTACGCATTCGGGACATTCGGGCCCACCCGAATCCGCCCATTGGCAGGATCAAAGCTAAGCTGTGTGCCGGCCGCAGAACCAAAGCGCTGGTGTCCGTAGCTGGACCCAGAGCCGGTAGCCATATGACCAGGTCGTCCCATCGTCCGACCCTGCACAGCATGCTGCCCGTACGAGTTGGGAGGACCAGCGAGATTCATCGGCTCTCCACTGCTTCCGTCCGCAAGCGGTCTCGCACTGACAACCGAGGCGTGAGGAGACTGCATAGTCCGCTGCGCAGAATCCAACGATCGCAAACCATCCACGGACCCACTCCGCCCACGAATATGTCCAGAAGCCGAAGGTGTGCCCTGCGCACTCCCTGTTCCGCTAGCGACACTGCTGCGGACACTCGCGGGAGCCGCAGGTGAGTGGGTGGCAGCGCTCGTCGGCGGGATGATTCGACTCGACAGCGTGGATGATCTGCGCCGATTCCCAATATTTTGCGCGCCGATGAGGCTAGCCTCGCCAGAGAAAGAACTGACCGAACTTGTACTCGTGCCGCGACGATGAGACGCATTCGACGCCGAGCTCATCGGAGGAGCAGTCTGGGGCGGACGGCCTACCTGTCCGCTCATCCGACTTGTACGATCCATGGATGTTGTCGGTGAGGTGCCTGGCGAGGTGGCAGCAGGCGGTTGGAAGCCATCAGAGTCAGAGGCTCCAGGAAGGGTGGAAGGAACATCAGGGAAGGGAGATCCAAGTTGTGAGACCGACGCCATCGGACTGGGAACCTCCAAATCCCTGCTCGCACCAAAAGGGGGCGGGACCGTAAGCGTGGTGTCGGACGCGAGCTCAGGGCTGGGTTGAAGTGTGACCGTGCCAGTACTCGGCGCGATAGGAGACAGTGATCCGGGCATCCTAAACGTCGCATCCGGAGCCAAGCTGGATCGAAGCTCGTTGTAGGTGTCGGACGCGGGCCGAACATCAGGGCTACGCGGTGCGGGGCGCAACGTAGCCCGTCGATCATACTGGAACGCATCACCCCCTTCATCTTCCTCCTCTAACTCATCATCATCCATGAAACTTCCCCGCCCACTCGTACCACCCACACTCCCAGCCGCGCTCGGTGCGCGTCCTCCCAGCCCGAGCATCTGCGACGATCCTGGAGGCTGAAGACCTAGTCCCCCACCTTCCAGATTCAGGGGATCAGCGTGTAAATCAAACGCATCAGCCCCCAAAGCTGCTCTGCCATCTTCATTCTCTTCATCCTCCGATGACTTGCCCTCCGCAATACTCTCGCCCTCCTCCGCACTTCGGAAACTGTCCGCGCTCGTGGAGGACATCTGCGAGAAAGTCGACGTGCCGCGCATATGTTCCAGACGGGGACGCCCTCTAAAGGAGCTTGCGTGTGATCCTTTCGGGATCGGCGGTAGTGGCCCTGGAACAGGTGTCGGCGGTGCGCCCGCTCCGCCACTTGATGCAAATCTGCTATGCACGCCTGGGTTGGCTCCAGCCGCGCGAGGTGTCGGAGATCGACCGCCCATTTGTGTCTGTTGCGAGTCCGTACTTTGTTGGGGTGTGTCCACGCTCTTCTGCTCAGCTGACTGGGTACTGGGTGGTGCTGCAGTGAACGCGGCAGCTGTTGAGGAGGCGACCGCCATAGCTCCGCTTCCAATCGCGCTCGCCAGCCCGTTAAGACCCGCTGCCAAGGTGCCGAGCGGCTGCTCGGTCAGGCTGGTCCTCAATGAAGTTGCCTCAACTCCGCTCGACTGTGGACCTGCATCGGCACCGTCATCCTCACCAATCGTCTCCTTCTGCTTCCCCTTCTGCTTTTCCGACAACGCCCCGCCCTCCGTGACCGCTTCCATATCGCCCTTCGACTGCCTCGCCTCCCGTTCTTTGGCAGCTTTGCGTTGTTTCGGTAAGGAGCTCGTTCGCTTCGCAGGCAAATTTGGTGGGGTCAAGCCATACCGAGCCGCCATGGATGATGCAGACGAGCCAAAGCTGTCGATGGAAAACGTCCGCCCATGTCGGTCCAGTTTTGGTGACAACGACGGGGCTCCGCTCCCAGCCAGGTGCCCAGATCCAGATGAGACAGAAGGCGAGCGAGTGCCCGTCTGGCCTTGATTTGGGAATAATGAGAAAGCTGATCGGGGAGTGTTCGGCGTGCCCCCTTGTTCAGCCTGCCCATTGACTGATCGATGAGATGAGGCGGACGGGGGAATTGCGCCAAGACCACCCGGCATGGCCAGGCCAGTCCCTTCACCCAACACATCCGCTTCTTGCCCTTGTCCCTCCTTGCTTTCACTCGCCGCATCCAATTCGGTGGCATCCGCCTCATCCGGCCGTTGCTCGCGGTCATAAAAGTTCATACCGCTGGGGCTGCGAATAGAAAGCGGTGCCGTCGTCTCCATGTCCTGCGCGGTCGAGACAGAGTTCCGCTGGGAGGGAGACTCCTCCGGAATATCGGCTGCCTGGGGAACTGCGAGCTCGCTCTCCGCTGTCCCGTGCTGGACGTCGCTCTCGTCATCCATCGAACTAACCCCAGCTTCCGCGCGGAAGTGGTCAAACAATTCGTCAAGAGCCGTGCTGACGCGTCGGAACGCCTCCGGAGTCAATGTGGTGAGGAGAGTAGAGTGCCGCTGCTGTTGCTGATGCTGCAGGAGATGGGCTCGGAAGGAGGACCTTTCCGCATCGCTGCTTTCGCGACGACCGTTGCTACCAGGGCTGACATCTTCCGGAGCATCGTCAGGAACGATGTTAATCTGCGGTTGGCTCGGCGACATGCGCATGTTCGCCAATGCGGACATCTGCGGTCGATTGGAAGACGTGCTGCTCCGGGAGCTGGACAAGATGCTCTCACGATCAACCTTGATCAGCGGTGGCTCCACTGGTGGCTTTCCTGCCTCGCTTCGGATGTAGAGCTGGTTGGCATCCGTTGAGTCTTGAGGGCTGGACGGAGAGTCTTGACTAGGCGGGTTGGCGCCCTTGTCTGTGTTCCGATGTTTGGCCACGTTGCGCATGTACGCGGCATCGGCGCGGGCGCCTCGGGAAGCGAAGAGCGAACCGACCGCACGATCATCTTTATCGCGTCGGGAAGGCGAAGGCGGGCTGTCGATGCTGTTCGAAGTGATTGCGCCGATCGTGAGGCTGGTCGAATCGCCAGGAGGCGAGCCTGTGTTCCCGTTCAGCGAAGGCATAGGGGGAGTAGTCTGTTCCTCTGCAATGGGGCTGCGACTTCCGCTTTCATCTGCAGCGGAGGAGGAGTACACGGGAATGTGACCGCCAAAGCCATCTGTGCCGCGTCCGATGACAGAATCCCATGGATGATCGTTGATGGGTGGAAGAAGGATGCCGAGTTTCCCTTTGCCAGCAGGGGGAACTACCTCGCCGCGAGCTTTGGCATTGGCCTCTATGCGCGCTTGAAGCTGTGTTACTATTTCTTCCTCCTCTTCCTCGTTCAAGAAAGGCCGTCGGTTCTCCTGTGCGCGTGCTCGCTGTGCACGAAGATGGGAGCGCATAGCCTCTGGCGATATGGTGTTCAGCAAGCTGAAACGCCTTTCCAGATGAGGCAGGATCAGCGAAGACCGAAAGTTGGTTTCATCGGGAAGTAGATTGTCCAGGCCGAGAGAAGGAGGTCCATCGCCGGGACTGTTGATCGAGGTTGCGCTGCTCGTGGGCTGCTTCGGCGGGCGAGCGAAGGCTGAAACAGAGGGAGGAGTTGGGCTGAGGCCTGAAGCGGAAGGCGGTGCGAGAGGGGCATTGCTATCGGCAGTACTTATGACTATGACATCGCCGAAGAAGTTGCGTCCGGATTGTGAATTCCCACCCGTGCTACCACGTCCTGAGAGTGAAGATGCGATCGAGTTGTGTTGAGTATTATCGCGGGTCTGAAAGAATGCGGACACGACCATGAAACATGATGAGTATAGGATCAAGTCTGGTCCGCGCGCCGCTGAAGGCCAGCTGGGCTGTAAGCATGTCATGTGTCACTCACTTTTTTCCGCCGCAAGGATTTGAGCATCTTGGGCAGGAACCTGTTCTACGCCGAGTTCCTTGTCTTCGCTACGTCGCGTCCGAGTAGAAGCGATGACTATCCGCTAGAGAAAATCGTGGTCCTTGCTGTATAAAGGCCGACGCGTTCGAAGGAGGCGGGAAGAGGGTGATCCGATCTGTTTTATGTCGAGATGCTCGCCGCGCGCTGTCGGGGAATTCAGGGTCAGGGTTCTTCAACGTCTCGACTTCGGATGGTGGGGAGGGCTTGCTTGTCGCCTCCTCCTGAGATAGGGGGACTTGAGCTTGAGTCCGAAATGAGGCGGAGCTGGGATGAAGGGTAGAGACGGATGCTGTGTGGGGTCGGCTCCGCTGTTGAATGTGCTGTGTGGGCTCGTACGACCAAGGATGGGATGCGACCTGGAGCCAGAAGACACCGACACCAACCAGAGAAGAAGATCGTCGGTCGCTGTCTAAGCCAGGAGAAGTGAGATGAGAGGCGTGGGTGGGTGGGTGGGTGAGCGAGATGGAGGTCGTTGGAAGCTTCCGTTCCCTCAGCAGCGCGTCTCCCAGTTTCTCATCCGCGCCATCCTTTCCTTGTCGCGTGCTTCTTTTGGCTTTTACCTTTCGTTTTTCGCCTCCCCAAAAAAGGGCGAGGGTTATGCACAGCTCCTGCGCTCCTGCAGCCACTCAAACTCATTATTCCCACTCAATTTGCTCTCCCATATCCCGGCCCTGAGATCACAATTCACAATTCACATCGCCCGTCGAGGCGAGGCGTCTATCGCGCAGGGCGACCTCGGTGCTGCCCGTGGACTGCCCATCATGGCGTTGCGAATGGACAGAGCGCTGCTCCCTCTCCAGTCCCCCACCTTTCCGCCACGCAGCATGTCCTGGATGTACGGATTGTGTACAACATCATCGAAGCTCTCAGTGGCATGCATGTGCCTTGCAGCTGACGGCAGCAGCATCGTCTGCCCAGGTCGAGAACTCCACCGTCGGATATTCTGGGACGGTGTGAAAGTTGGTGGCTTGACCGACCCCCGCACGTTGTCCGCCTTCACTGCCGTCTGTGTCGTGAACCGAATTGATTCGGCATTTCGAGGCTCGAGGCAAGAAGATCAAAGAACATCACTCGTCTCACACTCTGTCCTTCCTTCCGACCGAAGAATGGACATCGTCTCCCCCCCCCCTGTCTCTTACAAGCGTCTCACTTTGGGCGGCTTCAACCTCATCTTGCTCGTGGAAGAGATGGAAAGAAAAAACGGCGAAAAACATGATTTTTTCCTGGTATCTTATCTTAATCTATGTTTCAGAGTACATACCCGGGGCCGCTCCAAGGGCAGTATGGAGGGTCGTCCGTGGTGCGTCGTCCGTGGTGTAGATGATCCTCGTCCTGGTTGGTCGTCCCATCAGTCACTTTGCTGTCTTCTTTGCCTCATCCTCGCTCTTGACCCTCTTCTTGTACTGGTCAGGCAGCTCAAGTCGCTTGCCCAATGACCACATGCCCTTCTCGAGCGTTCTTGCGTTCCCAGTCAAAGTTGCGAGTCAGCGATCACAGGGACGAATCAGGAAAGAATGGGAATGAAATCACTCACTTCGCTTTTCGTTCCGCTCGCTCTAATCTTGACTGTCCGTTCTTTGACTTGAACAACCATCGACTCCACCATGTCGCTGAGCCATACGCGGCACCCGATTGTCGATAGACTGTGGCCAGACCCTCCTTTACAAGGGCTAGCGAAACATTCGTCCGTCCGAAGATGTATGGAGCCTCCCAAACATACGGTGTTCCGACCTGCAGGAAGGAAGACGTTGTAAGCTTAGTCCAGCCAGCATTCAATGATGCGAAGCAAATTGGAGACTTACCAGTCGCTTGTACTGATCCACATGCGAAGGCTACGGAGAGAAACCAAGAAAGGGGAATCAGTCCAACTATATGCTACACGAAGGTTTACAGCACAGCAGCAGCACTCACCTCGACCCAAACAGTCTTGCCCTTGATCTTGTTCGTCAAGTACTCCTGCGCCTCCTTAGAGAACGGCTGAGCCTGCTTCCCAAAATGCGCAGCCTCAGGCGCATCCGCCCCAGCAAGCCGCACACTCAATGTCTGATCCCGAAGTTGAGACGCCTGTGCCGGTGGTCGCCAGAGCAGACTACGCAACAGAACGGGCCCAGGCGTATGGAAGAGTCGAAACCCATCGGCATCGCCTACACTCGTCACCCGTCCGACGATGTATCGCCGTCGCATCGTGGAAGGCGTCAGGTACTCCGCATTTCGGATCCTCCGGAAGTGACGCCTGTAGGTGAGGAAGGAGGCTGCTGTTAGACCTGCGCTGAGACCTGCTACGACGAAGGGGTTTGCAAGTAGTCGCTGAGCTTCGTCCGCGGTCGGCAACTTCTTCTGCAGGTCGCGCAGCTCCTCGGTCGGGGAGATTGTGAGGTGATGTTCCTTTGCCGAGGAGCTTGTGGAGTTTCCGAACCCGAGCATTGCGTGTATGTGGCCGCGCGCGAGATTGTCGGAGAGCTCCAGTCGCGCTGCTTTCCTTAACGGCGAGCTGAACGAGGTCAAAAGGTGATGGAAGCTCGTGTTGGTCTATGACGCGCTGAGGTGTTTGTCGAGTGGTTGTCGGCTTCGTACTCGACCATCACCTCAAGCTGGATGGAATCAGTGCAGTCTGGACAGTTCCCAACGCGTGCATTGGTAGACAAGGTGATTCCTGCGCGTGACTTTGGAAGCAGGGAGAGTATTCAGCATGGCGTCTTGTGAGTCCTTGCCCCATTTCTCTTTGAAGCGGCGGTCGATTCTGTGAGGCTCATTCTTCTTGAGCCTCCGTCTTCAGCATCTTCATCCGTTCGACCCCGAATCAACCCAGGACAAGAGGAGAGAGGTGCCTCGGATGAAGCATCAGGTTCAAGGACAGGTCCACGAATCGTTCAGCCTCGGCCTCAAGGTCCACGAATTACTGGAGGTCAGGGCTCTGGGACTACCATTCTAGTCAACTCTTGTCAGGTAAGCATCCCCCCTTGCCCTCAGTCGAAATCTTGGAAGACATTCATCCTGCTCAATATGATTGTCTCGTTCTGTAGAAAGGAAACCCGATCCTGCAATTCATTCGGAATATTGGCTGGGAATATGGCGATATTGTCCCTGACTACCAGGTCGGTGTGTCAAGTTGCATCCTCTTCCTCAGGTATGTATATTCCTCGCCCCGTTGTCAAAATCGAGCTTTTCCATTTCGCTGTCGGACTGAACGCCTTCCTTCCCCATATTCCAGCTTGAGATATCATCGACTACATCCGGAGTATGTACATACGCGCATCAACAAGTTACAGCAAGCCTACGGTCTCCGCATTCTTTTGGTCATGTGCGACGTTGTAAGTACAGAATGGTCCTGCGAGGAGCTCTGAAGGAACTCTCTCTGACTCTCACCATCCCTATCATCAGAACGATCACCAGGCGGCCATCAAAGAGTTGACCAAGATCGCAGTGGTCAACAACATGACGATTATCGTCGCATGGAGGTAAGTCGGCCCCTTCCTTCCAGTGTCAGCTCAACCCGTGGCTCATGGATCCTGTACGCTCCTATGGCATAACTTTCTGCACAGTGCCGAAGAGGCGGGGAGATACGTAGAAGCCTACAAGATCTTGGAACACAAGCCCGCAGATGTCATCAAGGAGCGAATCTCGGACGATTACATGAGCCAGCTGACCTCCGTCTTGACGTCTATTCGCGGTGTAAACAAGACGGACGTGACTACGCTTTTATCAAATTTTGGAGTGAGCAAAGCTCCCTGACTCTTTCCTGTATACATTCATAAGGTCCCTGACTGACTGAACTGGGGCTTACTTTTTGGTCCTTACAGTCGCTCCAGCGCATCGCAACAGCCGCACCTTCTCACCTCCTAATGTGTCCCGGATTCGGCGACGTCAAAGTCCGTCGAATCCGCGAAGCCTTCTCACAGCCTTTCCGCGCAGGCGAGACCCGCACCCGAGCCGAGCGTATCGCAGCAGGAGAGCAGCTCGTCGGTCTGAAGGAGACGATCGCGCCTTCTGACAAGAACCGGGACCAACGGGATAAAAGTCCTGCGCGGGCGAGTGCGAGTACGGCGGCGAGTGCGGCGGTCGAGGAGCAGCGAGGACAGCAGCGGCCGCGGGAGGAAGAGGAGTACGGTGCTGATTTGTTCGATTCGGACTTCTTCGATAATGACTTCGATCCGGAACCTCAGCCAGAACCAGAACCAGAACCAGAGCCAGAACCACAGAGGCCCACACCCGCCAAGCGTCCTCGAATCCAGATGGGGGACGACTGAAAGATGCGAGGACGACGCGCTCCTTTCCATCAAACAGTTCAGGAAAGAGTCACTCTGTATTTTTGCATTTTTGAATTTAAAAAGTGTCATGTTGTATCTTCATGTCGCGTCTATCTCCTCCATGGCTATGTCGGCGTGCTCTACCCCAGTAGTTCCACTGACGGCAGACGGTTTACTCAGTCCTTGTCCATGAGCTACGCCTTCGTCCTCATCTTGATTGTCGTCATCATCTTCTTCCTCATCGTCTTCTTCGTCGTCCTCGGGAGGTTTGAGCATCCATTGATATCCTCTCCGAATGCTGAATGGTGGTTCGGCGTCCCGGAACGAATCGATCGTGTTGCGGAGCGCTGTGACGGAGGTGAGCTTTGGGAAGGCCATGTCATTCCACAGATCAGCCTGATGCGACATGGATACGTCGATATCTGTCCTCCGAACTCACCAATTTGGAACCGAGGACGGTATGCATGTCTGGAGCTTGGTACACGGTCCCGTCCAAGACGTAGTATGCGGCCAAAGGAATCGCTGGGAAGCAGCGGAGATTCGAATCATCAGTCCTCAGCATAGTATGGGATCAGGAGAACGATGCGAGCTCACTCTCTGTCGGACTCAGCCTCCTTCTCTTGTGAATCACGAAGAGGGCATCTGGTCGAGCATGTGCAACGACAAACTCGATGCCGGTGAACCGTCTGGAATGAAGTAATCGTCAGAAAACGGGTACAGCCAGTCCTTCAAAAGATAACATGACTTACTTCAGCTCTTCCTCCTCCTTCTGATCACCACTGAGCGTACTCATGAACCCCCCTGTGAGGGCAATGTTCTGCATCCGAAGGACCTGATTCGTACTCTGCAAGTCATAGAAGGGCGACCGACTGAAGTAATCGAGAATATTCTGCCTTGTCAGGGCCCCGAAGTACGCGATGAACTCGGGGTCCCGGAAAGCTGTCGAGTAGAGTAATGCATTCGGCTGGTACTGCGCCATCTTCCTCTGCGTGTTACTTCCCACTTCGCTGTGAATGGTAGCGATTGTCCATACAGAGCCAAGGTCGTGAATGTTTGTTACGAGGTGGTACCGACTTGATACCGCCTTTGACGCGTCAACGGTACCGAAGAAACGCGTCTAATTTTCCGACGCGTTCTACGCAGAAGAAAACAACACGGCCGCACTTTTTCTTTCTTCACCACTGACCACCACCACCATCTTCCTGTACAACTTCGGCAACGCTTCCATCAAGGGTGAGTTCACTGATCTGCAAGCTCTCTCATATCTCATCCCTTCTTCCTCTCCTTCTCCCCTCCGGCTATGAACGAAACGCGCATTGGTTCCCTCTTAGAGGGCGCGCTATCACATCTGGCACCTCTTGATTGAAGGGCAGCTTCTCGCAAGGGAAGCTGACCCGCTGTACTCAACTTGACCTCTGAGCCGTCTTACCCTTCCACCACTCTTCCCCACTCCCTCCGACCCAAGTGCTGCAGTGGACACGAAATACTGACGCAGGTCTCGTTCCCAAACCCCCTGCGGTCCGTGTAGATCGTTCGTCTTCTCTTCCATCTTCTTCTCGTTCTTGTATTTCTACTCCAGCACCACCTCCTGCTCTCTGCAATCCAAATACCCACCCTTCCCTTAAACACACACCCTACTACTTCCCAGCCTTCTATTCAACTCACTATCTCTTCCGGCCTCATCTTATATCATGGACACCCTCACCGACGCCGAGCGCGCAGACGCCCTGGCAGCCGACCTCGCCGTTGAACAACAACCGGCACTCGCCGAGCCCAGCACCCGCACGCGCACAAGCCTCTCCGCTGCTGCTGCTACTGCCCGTTCTCCAGCGCGCCGCGTCACACTCTCAAAAACGGAGCCTGAAGAAGCCCAGAACAAGGACGAGGCCATGGTCGAGGAGAATGGTGTTGATGAGGAGGAGCTGCAGCAGCAGGAGACGCTGTTGAGCGAGGAGGCTATTGCTGCACAGGAGGAGATGGCAGAGCTGGCGAAGGACAATCCTCGCCTGCAACAGATGAACATCGCGTTGGAGAAGTTCTTGGGTTTGGTAGATGTTGCAACAGAGTGAGTGGTCTTGTGTTCTCTCCTGGGCAGCCCAACATCTGGCGCTGACACCAACCCTCCTCCGATGGAACTTAGACAAGACAAATTCCTCGCCGCAATTCCTCACGTACCATCGAATGATCTACAACGTCTAAGCCGGACGCTCGTCGGGCAACTCAAGAGCTTCGTCCTGGTGAGTGTCACAGCGGTGCTCAGCTGCTCTGCACCACCACAACGCGCTGACTCTCATATGGCATCACAGACTCAACATGTCCAATTGGTACAAGGGTTCGAAATTGATGCACGGCTAGCAGAGTTGAGCGAGATGGTCGAGGAAGCGAATGCGCGTATCGCAAAGGGACTTCAGCCAGACTCAGAAGAGCTAAAGGACGCTTGGAGGTGAGTCTCAGGGGAAAAAACTGCTACAACGTCTGCCTGCCCGGGATACCTGCTGATCACACATGCCTTCAACAGACCTCATCTTACTGCTGCACAGGTTGTCCTGGCTCGTCAAATCCCAGAGCAGCGAGATGAGATCGAGCGGCTCGAAGCCCAACTGCGAGAGCTGGAGGAAGACAACATACAACAAGAAACTCAGCTCAAGGCGGTGAAAGCGGACAGGGAGGCACAAGTTTCGAAGACGCGCTCGGCCTTGAGTAACCTCGACAAGGTGAGTACGCAGATCTTGGCAGTGGTTGCCGTCGTCGTGTGGTGAATGATACGAGGTTGCTCACCTGCACGTACCTGCACGTTTCTCTTGACTGGGACAGACTGTGAAAGCGATGGATCTCGACGAGGCGATGGAGAAGCGGATACGAGAGACGATGGATGCTCTCCTCATCGAAGTGGGGCCGCGTGGATGAACAGTGGCTCTTCAACAGTTTCAACTCTCAATGCACCATTTTTCTGTTGTACAACGGTTTAAACGGGGTGAAGGACTTATTCGATGTATTGTGAGGCTGCTTCCTATGAATCACAGAGGCGCAGATGCGGCTCGTACGTCACGATGAGCGATAGACCTGCGACGTGTAGCGAGCGAACGCAGCCGGCGTGGATCCGTCCTCGACTCAGGACCCAACCACCCACGATTCCCCGTTACCGCGACGGTTGATTGCCGTGGCTGCCTGACGTGCAGGGCCGCACCTCCCAAGCGCCTGGACCACGTCAGCGCGAATAATGTCCAGCCCTGAAAATGCGAGGACGCTGAGGTGATTAGATTCAGCTGCTTAATCGACCTCTGTTCCGAGACGACTTACCGCGACCGCCCAGAGCACGTTGGAAAGTGCCCACCATACTAGGTGAAAGAGTGAGGTCAGAATGGTCCCACACCATGGCGGAATTCCTTGCCGTAGAAGTATGGTGGTCACGAGCTCTGTTGAAGTGAGACGAGAGAATTCAGCTGGGGGGGATCATAAACAGCAGCCGTAGAGCGAAGACGCCCCCAAATACACACCTGTCCAGTCCAAGGATTGTGGATCGTCAAAGAGGCCTGCGACAAGTTTCAAAAGGACGTCGCGACTTTGTTGATCCCGAGTCTTCCGATGAGCCTCTTCCTCAGCGGCCCGCTTCCGCTCCTCGTACAAAGCTCGGTCAGTCGCGGTCGCTGTGTCCCGCAGCGTAGCCAAGACGTCCCACACTTCTTGGGCGATACGATTCGATTGGGAGCTTTGAGTTCGGAGCTGGAGCGCGGCTGCTTGTTGTTGGTGATGGCAGGTCTGAAGTATTTTGGACAAAGGACCGTCTGGGGAGAAGGTCTGTTGTACCAGATCTTGGAAGTAAGTGGCTTGGAAGGTGAGGTTTCGGTGCTGTGCTTCAGCTAACGCGGAAGATCGAGATACGGAAGCTTGGACGACCTCGGTTGCTGTCTTTTGAAGCACTCGCAGGGCAGACCGCAAAGATTCCTGACCTGTACGGCTGACATTTGCGGCTGAGCGCATCGTCTGAGGCGAGTATACCGCTTGTTCAGTTCTTGAGTTACGATCGTCACTAGAGAATGAATGCTTACCATGCTCTCCAGGCTTGTAGATAGGTTGGAAAGGATGGCTTGTGCTTGGGTTCGCATAATCTGGACCTGATGCAACTGCAGATGCCGTGCTTCTCTTTGTAGCTGTTCAATCGCAGATCTCGCCCTTCGCTCCATTCCCTCGTAGAATTGCTGACGCTCATTGGCGGCCCCGTGCAAATAAAGCAAAAACTTTTGCTGTTGGATAGCAATGTCTCTGCGTGGAAAGGTTTCCAGATCAGTGGACAGGACAGAATTTCATAAGTTCGAGCACAACACACCTGTAGACATTCCGAGCCTCGTCCACTCCTTCCCTCTGCATTTGAGCAAAGCAAAGGAGCGGGAAGGTCTTGCGATGATTGTCGAAAGACGCCCACTGTTGAGGCACTCTGTGAAGAGCGTGGACACATCCTTGCACTTGGCTTTCGCTCCATTCGAACGTTCCCACGTCATGCTCACATTCTTGCGGAGTAGAGATAGAGTCTGCGGCTGCGTCGCAGAGGAAAAGGGCGATAGCTCCTATAAGCGGACAGAACTGGTAGTCAGCAAGAGGTGATATTACTCGAAGTTATGTCGGAGAAGGGTAGTGGTGCTCACCGCGCTTTCGTAGCATCTCATCAGAAAGAGATGATGAGAGACCATAGCTACGAACTGAGTCTGTCACACTCTGATAGCAGGCATCTTCTTTGACATGATCCCTCAATGCTTCTGTGGGGTCAAAAACGTACTGTAAGAAGCGAGGAGACCTAGCTAGGCATTCGATTTCTTCGTCTCGAACTCACTACTGAAGAGCTCGTCGTATAGCTGAGGGCTCAAGCCAAGGTCTTTCAGATGCCGAAGAAAGATCCATCAGCGTGCATGAAAGGACAGAATAGCATCTACAGCTGAAGCTCACCAGAAAGTCTTGCTGATGCACTTGGGCTGACATCCGCTTTGAGCTCCCGTTCAGCCTCCACGCACACAAGGAGAAGGAGGAAGATGGCCGCTACGAATCCCGCAAGAAGCACCATTTCTGAATACGAGCTCTATAGCGGGAGCAGATCATGGTCGACATATCCTAGAACCAGAAGGAGAAGGTGCCCCTGTTCTTTCCCCTTCTCAGAAGCCGAGCCGAGACGGAGGAGGAATGAAGGAAGCATGTACAAGGCAAGGCAAGGCAAGAGGAGCGGGAAGCGCTTGTCGAACCGACTGCACTAATTAGCGCCATTTTACGTAATCGCGTAAGCGCCTCGCTCATCTCTCACCTTGTTATATGTAGCTGGCCCCTTCGCCTCCTCCCATACACTTGTTAGTCAACCATCACATTCTCACTACAATTGCCAAATATCCAAGTGCTCTCTGCTGCCCTTCTCCTTTAACCCTGCATCAATGTCATTCGAAGAAAAGGAATCGAAGTGGTTCCGACTGCCGGGCCACATTAAGCCCTTGCACTACAAGCTCCTGATCAAGACGGACCTCAAGAAGTTGGAATTCCAAGGCGTAGTCACCATCAAGCTACAAGTCGAGAAGGACGCGGAAGGTGGGTATTCATAACTGGGCTTTGTGTCTATTGCGAAATTCTGTGCTGACTACGCATTTGGGTCCCTCAGAAATCGAGCTGAATGCCGCAAAGCTGAACCTCAGCAAGGCATTGCTTTCCGTTGAAGGATCGCAGGCAGACGGCTCTAAACATCTCGAGGTGGCCAAGGACGACTTTCATGGGCGCATCACAGTCAATCTTGGTCAGATTCTCAAGTCTGGCTCGACTGCCTATTTGACCCTCGCATTTTCAGGTCCCATTGCCGACGATTTGACAGGTAAGCTCTTGCACTGGCTTGAAAACACCGCATCCGAAGCCGTGGACTGACACTACTTTCCATCGTTACAGGATATGTGAGCCTTATAGAAAACAGCTCTGAGAGGTTGCTGCTGTAACTTGCCTGACTCTTATGTCCTCCACTATCTGCAGTACCAATCTTCGTCTATCGAAAACGGAGTCAAGTAAGTGCAATCTTTCCCGCGTGAACCTGTCGAATTGTCGATACTGAACACTTGGAGCATCTGCAGAACGACTTATGCTCTGACTCAATTCGCACCAGTGTCAGCTCGTCGTACTTTCCCTTGCTGGGACGAGCCAGGTGTCAAGGTCCCCTGCTCGTTCTCGATGATTCACCGAACCGACACAGTGGCTCTGGCCAATATGCCGGTGCGGAACACGAAGTCAATCAGCTCTGCGGAACAGGAGAGGCTCCTTCGTGCCAAGGAGCTACCTCTCGCCAACCCTTCGGACAGAGATACAAACGAGTGGACCCTGACCGAGTTCGAGGAAGCGCCGAAGATGTCATCGTACCTCCTCACCTGGGCGAATGGACCATTCGAGTATCTGGAATCGAGCTACAAGAGCGTTCGGTCGGGAAAGACCATACCACTACGCATCTACGCCACTGCCTCACAAATTTCGCAGGCACAATCTGCGCTGGACGTTGAGGCCAAAGCGCTTCCGATCTATGAAGAGATGTTTGATTTGGACTTCCCTCTGCCAAAATTGGACGCGCTCGTCGTTTCGGACTTTGCCTATGGTGCCATGGAAGGTTTTGGGCTGATCACGTATGTGTTGTACATTCCGTTCGCTTACTAATTCTCCTCTTCCGACCTGACACTGCTCTTCATACCAACTGCAGAGGACGTACCACTGCCTATCTAGTTGATCCGGCTCGAGCTGGACTGGCCGCCCAACGAAGAGCCGCCGAAACTCAAGTGCATGAGGTAGCACATCAATGGGTGCGTGACATTGTGAAATCAGATGCGTTGGTCATGGTACTGAAGTCATCTACTTTGCAGTTTGGAAATATGATCACCTTTGTCTGGTGGAATTCGCTCTGGCTGAATGAGTCTTTCGCGACACTGATGGGCTCTGTAAGTCGACTACAACCAGTCCTCGCCATTCTTCGATATCTTGGGATTCAGAGCTAAGGTGGACCCGTCTCGTTCAGGTCATCGTCCTAGACCGGCTCTTCCCAGAGTGGAAGGCCAAGTCCTTGTTCATCAACAGTCAACTTGCCCGAGCTCTCGAATTGGACGCCAAAAGATCGTCGCACCCCATCGAGATTCCTCTTCAGGGCGAAAATGTCGAAGACGGTCTCAACCAGATATTTGACGCCATTTCGTACGCCAAGGGTGCATCCGTTCTCAACATGCTATCCAATTTGGTCGGGCAAGAGACTTTCCTCAAGGGCGTCAGTATCTACCTGAAGACGCATGTTTGGGGCAATGCTGTGACAGAGGACCTTTGGAAAGGGATCTCGGAAGCGTCTGGGATCGATATTGGGAAATTCATGGGAGCCTGGATCTACAAACAGGGGTTCCCGGTGATCACAGTCACCGAGAAGGACGACGCCATCGTTGTCCGTCAGAATCGATTCCTTCTCACTGGCGACGTCCAGCCCGAAGAGGACGACACGCTGTGGTACGTCCCACTCGCCTTGCGCACGGTCGACGGGGAAGGAAAAGTGCAGACCGATCAGAGCATCGTGTTGAACAGCGAGCGCGAGCTGACGATCCCGCTCAAAGGGGCGAAGGACAAGACATGGAAGCTCAATGCGGACACAGTGGGCGTCTATCGTGTCGCATATTCGCCAGAACGGCTCTCCAAGCTCGGAGAGGAAGCCGCCAAGCCCACGAGCGCTTTCACGTTGGAAGACCGCGTCGGACTCGTCTCGGACGCTTCCACGCTAGCGAAAGCAGGCTATGGGCGTACCTCAGCAACTTTGAACCTCATCTGGGCGCTGAGGGAGGAACCTACGCACCTGGTGAATCAGACTATCGCAAGCACACTGTCGTCGCTAAGTAGCGTCTGGTTCGAGCAGCCTAAAGAGATTCGGGATGGGATCAGTAAGCTTCAAGCGTCTATCTTTGGACCCGTGGCTCGACGGCTTGGATTCGACTCGGACGAGGGAGAATCGAGCGAGGTTCGGGATTTGAGGCAGACTGTGAGTGTGAAATCCCCTTCTGTTCAAAATTGACCAGTGAGAGTCGCTTTATTGATACGTACTCTTCATTTTTCTAGGCCATCAGCGCTGCTGTTGCTGGAAAAGATTCTTGGGCGGAGGCACAGTGCCGACGTCGCTTTGCTCCTCTGCTCGATGGCGACGATGACAGTCAGATTCCAAAAGACTTGATGCAGCCGATCTTCCAGACTGCCATTCGGCTCGGCGGGGTGAAAGAATTTGAAGCTCGTAAGTGATACGGACGCATAGTCCTGACTTCAGATAGGTGCATGTCGAGACTGACCTTGAATTCGCTTCTTTACCAAACAGTTCTCCGCCACTACCAGAGTACACCCATCCCGAGCCAGAAGATTGCAGCCCTGGTCGGCCTCTGCTCAGCCTCCGATCCCACCCTCCTTTCCCGAACCGCAGACATCCTCTTCGGCACAGGAGGAGAGATTCGACAGCAAGACTGGTTGTATGTGTTCGCCGGCCTGGCTGACAATCCGATCAGTCGACGAGTGTGGTGGGAGACTGTAAAGAAACACTTCGAAGAGGTGTACAAAGTATTGGAGGCTTCGGTTTCGTTTTCCCGAATCGTGGAGAGCTGCATTACGAGGTTTACGCGGAAGGAGGATTTGGACGACGTCGAGGCCTTCTTCAAGGTATGCTGAGATGCTCCTTGAGAGTGCGAACGTTTTTTCTGGGGGGGACAACGTCTGGCTCACCTCTTGCTTTTCTTTCCCTTAATACAGGATAAAGAGACGAGCAAATACTCGATGGGTCTCCAGCAGGGTTTGGATTCGATCCGCTCCAACTCCCGCTGGCTTCAGCGCGACAGCGACGATGTTGCTGAGTGGCTACGTAGTCATGACTTTCTTTCTTAGGGACAACGGGCCAGGAACACTGTCTTGTGAGCGATGGGCCTAGGGTCGGCAATAGTATAAAATTTCGGACGATTAAATCTAGACGATGATCAAATGCGCTTTGGAGATGCGGTGAATCGATGCTGTTGTGTATACGGAACGTGATAGGCTTTCTGCCTTGTGGGTTTTCAAGCACGACGACGGCGGGCAGCGGTGGCTTGAGAGCGGTGTTGGCCAGCCTGGAAGATATTAGACCCGCCTGCTTGCTCGTGTTGCTCGTCTTCCTCCTCCTCCTCCTCTTCCTCTAGCTCATCTTCCTCCTCATCTCCTTCATTCTCCTCCTCACCTTCTTCTTCGTCCTCATCTTCATCTTCGTCCATCTCCTCCTCTCGGTCCTCTTCTTCTTCTTCTTCCTCTTCCTCCTCATCGCCATGTTCCGCCAAGGTATCCGCCAACCGACGCCTTTGCGCAACTCCAGCCTCCACTGACCTCCTCTCTCCTCCTCCCCCACCTCTCGAATGACGAGCAGAAACAGAGGCATCTAATCCCCTCGGCGCTAACGCCGCCCGGCCCAAACTCCCTCCCGCTCCCGCTCCTGCACCTCGCACCCTCCCCGCGCCCGCACTAGGAGAAGCAGCCGCAGCCGACCCAAAGAAGCTCGAGTCCGCTTCATGATCTTCCTCCTCCGCATGCGCCGAGGCGTTCACTCGAGAGTCTCTTCCTGCTGCACGTCCCAGCGACTGTGGAGCCGGAGCGAGGTTGTTAGGCACGGATTGGTGAGATCGCGACATGAGTGAGGCGGGCATGGCAATCCCACCCTGGCGGAGCTGCTGTGAAAAGTCGTGCGTCTCGGCTTGGTGCGTCATGGTAGAGGCGTCGCGCATCATAGGCATGGCATGCGGGAAGACGAACTGGGGGTGGGGCAGGTATTGCATTGTTAGTATCTCCGTCAAAAGAAAGGAAAATTTGATGCAAAAGCGTCAAGGGTACTCACCTTCTCATCGTATTCGTGCATCGCCTCGCTTTGAACCAGTGTGCGGTCCTGCAGCAAAACCTGGAAGAAGTGGACGAGACTGAAGAGCTGGACTCCGACGGCGATGTGCAATGCCGGCCAGAGAACGAGGGCGAAGAAGCGGCTGAGAAGGGAGACCGAGGCCGCACTTGAAGTAGATGGGAACAGAGGCGAGGAGAGAGCCCATAGGAAGGCATGGAGGGGCGAGTAGATGCTGGACAAGTTTACGAGGATGGAAAGTCAGCGAATGGCAAAAGCAGAAAAACAACATTTGCAGGAGAACTCACCAGAACAGGCGCAACAGCATCGTCGGCGGATCCCATGTTTCCAAGCTATACATCTTCGTCTCCCCCGCCGACTCCGGAACCTCTTCTCGCCCCAAAAACCAGCCCAGCAGAGGCACGCTCCTCAGTTTATCCATAGCCCAGGCGCGGATCCGATCTGCGAGTCGGACAGGTTCGACGTCCTCGTCGAGGGTGAGGGTGACTAGTTTGGCGCGGGAGGAACGGAGGCGGTCTGATTGTGTTCGCATCCAGAAGGTATATTTGCGGGTGCTTGTGAAGAGTTTGTATGCGATTCCGATTGCGGTCAGGAGGAGAGCAAGGGTAAGGAGAATTGACTGTTTTGAATTTTGGTGAGAAGTATGATCGGGTCAGTATTTCTGAATGACGCTTTATGAAGAACAGGGGATGGAGAGTCCTACTCACCGTCCATCGCTTCCAGTCTTCTTGACGGGCACGAGCGAAGGAGCGCAGGTCGGGTACGGCGCTGTCTGGGATATGACCCATCATGGGCGGTGTCTGGGCGCGCGAGCTGCCCTCGGCTCCCTTCCCGCCTTGACGGAAGAGAGATTGCTTTCCGGACCCACGTCCGCCTCCTCGTCCACTTCCGCTACCACTGCTGCCTGCGGCAATAGCTGCGGCGCCTGCCTTGAACATGCCAGCAGCCGAGACGGACGACATTGAGCCTGACCGGATGGAGAACGATGTGGCCGGGTTGAGAAAGACGCATACGACGAGACTGATTAGGTGGAGTGCTGCGCCGAGGACGATGGGTAGAGTGGGCGAAGTTTCGTATATGATGTTGGTCGGGGAGAAGTCTACCATGTATCGGAGGTAGAGAGTATTGATGATGTCCATGGGCATCTGCTTCAGTCTGCGGAGGGGGAGCGGAGTATCACATGGTCAGCTGAGCGTAAGGAGGAGAGAGGGAGGACGACGGGACTCACCTTTCGCTGAGTGGTGTTTGACGGACGAATCGATTTCGCTTGGGAGATGAGGATGACTGCGGCTCACTCCCACCCTGCGCTGTCCCTTGTGAGGAAGGCCCAGCCCCAGTCCCAGCGCCCGCCCCGCGCAAGGTGACGATCCCCGGCCGTGCGCTGGCACTAGCCCGAGGCTTGACCCCACTGACGAAGCCCTGTACGGTCCCCTTGCGATAGGCGGGCGAGCTCGTGTTGGAACCATAGTCGTCGTCGAGACTGAGTGCCGAGTTGTCTGCTGCGATGCTGAAGGGCGATGAGGAGGACAGTCTTGGATGCTGGTGTTTTGGGAAGAGTCTGTTCCGCTGTGCTGCTGCGAACTGGTGGTACGGTGTCGAGGGCGAGGCTGGGATCGATGGCGAGGCGAGCGCGGGCGGACGCTGGGCGAGGAAACTGTCACTTGCGCGTCCTGCGAGTCGGTGCTGGACTGCTGAGCGGATGAGCGGACTGCCAGCGACTGTCTTGCGCGGCGTCCGAGTGTTTCGCTCGCTCATCTTTATCTTTGCCGATGTCGAGTTGGAGGTCGTCGCTGTCGAGATGGAGGAGTCCGAGCGCATACAGCCAGGTAAGACGTGGAAGGTAAGGCTTAGTACTCGATCTTCTTGACCACCACCTCCTCACATATGTACACAGCTCACAACATGAAGGTCTCCCCAGCATCGAACATGGACGCCATCCCACGACGCGGCCTGCTCCTCTTCCTCTTCGTCCTCGCCATCCTCGCGAGCGCACTCCCAACCTTCGTCTCCGCACAGGGCTTCTTCCAGAACTTCTTCACCGGACAGCATCACGCCGCCGAGCAAGAAGCCCCACCACTCGGAGTGAGTTCTTCTCTCTTTCTCCTCATAAAGACGCTGGGCTGACTTTGTCCTCACTTCTGCCCGCAGGACGCCAAATGGTTCAACGAACGAGTCGAGGCAGCAACATGCACTCAATACCTCTGCCCACGAACACTCTCCTGCGTCGCCAGCCCAAAGGAATGTCCCTGTCCCTTCCCACAACAGATCGCTTGTCCATATCCCGATCTCGAGGTCTCCGAAGATGGCGACCACTCCAGTAGCGGCACGGCCAAGACGGCGGTAGGCGGGACGATCTGCGTCACGGGCACGGAGTGTGGACAGGTTCAGAGACTGTTACGCGGCATTGGCTCCGGGTTCAAGCTCAAGGATCTGTCGTGATCTATCGAGCAATCTCATGGCATGGGTTTACAGCTTTCCTTCCACGTCGATCGGTATCCATCGTCGGCTCTGAGGATCCCAGGTCAGGTCAGGCAGGACCATTGCCAGCCGTGCATCTTGCGAGAGGAGTTTGGTTTTCATTTCAGAATCAAGAGAAGAGAGGAGACGAACGTTTAAAAGAAGCAGAGGAAAGGGAGATAATGAGAATAGGAAGGCGTAATGTGTGATGGTAAGTCGTTTGGCGTCGCTATTTGGATGGATCCCCAGAGTTCGCAAGAGGCACGAACGCAGAGGAGAGTGTGGATGATGATTGGGCTGCCCGTTATCGCCGTGGCTGGTTTGTACGTGATATGGCCGTGACGGGGCGGATCGTGATTCGTGACGTTATTTAGAATCGATGAGTTGTGAAGGGGGTAAAAAAAAAAGTGGGGGGGATTTGCTGGCTGCTGCTGCTTGCTGGTAAAGAGAAACGGAATTGAAGAAGAAAGGCCAAGGGGACACGGGGAGTTGCGGAAGGGTGACGGGAAAGGGAGTTTTGATGTTACGTGAGAGAAGCGTTGGTGGTTCGTATTTCGTTTGGGTGAAAGTCGTCTGGCGGAAGGTCCCGGGGAGGTGGGGCGAGGCGAGACGGGCGTGAATAAGAATAGAAGCAGTGGGAATGTGGGATGCGGACGGGATGTTGGTTTGAGGGGGATGCGCGAGGTGCTTGCGGTAAAGAAGTGTCCCTTGGAGAAACGGTGTGGAAAAGGTCGTAAAAACAGACGTCGGCAGCAGGTGGATCTTGGTCGTCGAAAGTGCGTAAGATGGGTTGGGTCTATTAGTTGTTGGGTGCAGGCGGAGAAAGGGTTCGTCGTGGCTGTATATGTCGAAAAATCGTGTTCCAAGGTTCGCGATCGTGTCGTGGTTTGAGGATGGACGGCCCCAATCACAGGTTGACAGAATCGTCCTCCTGCAGCATATCCCGGAACGTCTTCGAAACCGGCCCAAACCCACTCACATAACTCGCAGCAGGACTCTCCGTCTGCGCCGTAAAACTCGAACTCGCACCCGTCGTCGCAGCCGACACGATGCGATCCCCTCCTTCAAACGTGGCCCGTCGTCGACGAGGTGACGTCGTAGCACCTCCAGGCGAGGACGAGGAGGTTGTCGTGATCACCGGTAAGACGCGCTTCGGAGACGACGTGTACATCGAGCTCGGCTTCGCTTGACCACTCCCACCGCCAGCACTCGCCTGACCGTGATGATGATGAAGCCCGAGCCCATGCACGCTACCATTCCCACCTCCAACGCTATCCGACGGCGCACTCGTCCGATCCGTACTCGACGGTCCGCTGACGTTGAAGGAATTCGGCGATGTCGATATTGTGGAGCTAACTCCAAGCGGAGAGTCACGCATCGGACCCCGTGCTCGAGTATTCCTCTCCAAGAACTGACTCGTCGGAATGGAAGGGAAGGGCGCGGAGACTAAATCTTCAGGAGTAGCCACGCCCATAGTCTGGTCCGTAAGAAGATGCTTGTCCGGCGAAGGACTCGTCCCTCTCGGCTGTTTCTCGTCCGCCAAGGTCCATCTCAGCTCACGTTCGTCGACTTCCAGACCGAGCACAGACGGATAGTTGTGCAGGGAGGGCGAAGACGTCGGTCTGGGTCGTGTGCCTTTCACTTCCCGAGCCGTTGCGACCGAAGGAATCGATATCGTCTGGGGTGGAAGGACATTTTGGACGACTGTGGGAGAACTCATAACAGGACCCCCGTGATTTGGCCCCGCGCCCGACGGAGCCCGAGAGTCCAGATACGAACCCTCATCAGAGAGGTCGCTCAAACCGATGGGACTATGACCAGGAGGCAAGCGAGAAATCGAAAGCTCATACCGTTCCAGGGCCGAACCCTGGGCAAGCTCCGCCTGCAACTCGCCCACACGCAGATCCAACTCGCCCAAGCGTGCACCCAGCGTCTCTCCGTGGGCCATCTGCCGCTCCAGCTCCCTCTCCAACTGAAGCACACGCGTGACCTCCGCATGCAAATCAGACTGAAGCTGTCGGTTCGCCGTCTGCAGATGCGCATTCTCCGTCCGAGTCTGCTCGAGAGCGTCCAAAAGACTGTTCCGCTCCAGCTCGTGGCGTCGCCGCATCATCTCCATGACTGGATTGTCAGGTTCCGATAGCGCAGCACCTTCGCCGCTGTTAAACACCGATGTCAGGCCAGAGGAAACGGTCCAAGGCGAGCGGACCATACCAGCTCGGTTGGAAGTTGGCAGACTCCTCGTCAATGTCCCAGGACTCACACCCAGCGCGCCTCGCGACCCAATCGAACCAAACTCAGTCGGACTCTGGATGTGACCAAACGTTACAGCAGGACTCGCCAAACCGACCAGTGCCGATCGCGGACTGTCCACATTCGAACCCGGCTGGTGTTGTTGCTGCATGTCGTCCTCCCGACCACCTCGTCCAGGATTCTGCCGTCTGACCGACAAGTGTGACGACCCATCCCGATGATGTGCAACTGATCCAGTACGTTGACTACGAGCAGCCAAAGAACCAGAAGCAGACGCAGACGCAGACGCAGACCCAGAACGATACCCATGCTTGGCCCGCTCATCCCGCAAATCATCCTGACCTCCATCATCAAGGTCGCCAGAATCCCGGACAGTTTCAGCTTGAGAAGTGGCATTGGACACTTCTCGTGGAGGGTGAGGCAAGCCCATCAGAGCTGACAATCTCTTGGTCCGTGCGCTGTCCGAGGGCCAGCGCGGACCCTGAATTGGTGAAGCGAGAGGAGCAGGAGGCGTCGGAATGGCAGTCGTGCTCTGCGTCCGAACTCGCGCAGAGGGTGTACCCGCCTCTGCTGACGCCTGGACATTCGCTCGCGTCCTCTTCGTGGTGACGCCGGAGCTCACGACAGGAGTCGAAGCCGCAGACACTCCGATCGCAGAAGTGACCAGATCCCGCATCCGATCATACGCCATCTCAATCTCCTTCAGACCCTTCTGATGAGAAGAGAGCTTCGACACACTCGAAAGATCTCCAAGCTCAATCGACGCCCGAGTCTGATCGGCAGTACCAGCCTCCTCCGTACCATCCAAGATCTGCGACTCTTCTATCGTCGTCTTGAGACGTCGGACGGCCTCAAGAATCGCCAACTGAGAAGTGGAATTCAAAGTGACCCGATTCCGACCCCGGAAGCCACCTTCTTCCGAATCTTGCGAGCCCGTCCTTGAGCTGGGCTGAACCGCCAGAACCTTCGGCATTAGCGTTGAGAGCCGTTTCCGGAGCGAGGTGGGATCAAAGCTACCCTCCCTCCGATTGTTGACCAAGGCCTTCTCGACAGCCTTCAGGTCTCGCTCGATCTCCATCACAAAGCTCTCTTGGAGAGAAGGAGGGGCAGGAGAATGGAAGAGCGCCGACGTAGCGCTGGCTTGGAGGTCCTCCGCGGTGGGCATAGCCGAAGCCTCGTTCCCGCTCCCAAAGGTGTTGCGACGCTTGTAAGCAGCCACCGAATCGTGTAATCCTTGAGAAGAAGAGGCCCCGCTCTCCGCATCAACCGGTCGCTTATCGCTCAAACGGCGTCCACCAGAGTGGGTCACAGGGTCAAGCGGCCGCACAATGTTCATCGGATCGGTCCTGGGCGTGACCGGGTTGAAAGTGGAGAGCGAATGGTGGCCCAGCGAATGAGTGTCCATCGGACTTCGGCCCTGGATGGACGACCGGAATCCCGGAGAATAGTCATCCATTGGACTCCGGCCCTGATTGGAAGACGCTATATCCGAAAGCTGAGGCGACGCCGTCTTGTAGGACATAGCCGAGACGGACGGCACCTCCGTCGTCAAGGTCAAAGGTATACCATCCCGCGCGTTCCCACTCTGCGGCACCTCATCCGCCATCTTCCACATCGACGGAATCATCGAAGACCCCACCGGCGCAAAGCCAGGTGCCGATACACTGGTAGAGATGGAGGACAGACCAGGTCCGACAGCGCCGGTCTTCTTGACGGGCGATTCTTGAGGAGTCGGTAACGAGACTCCCTTCAACGCCTGCAAGGTCAAAGCCCGATCCGTTGAATGCGCACTCGCGAACGTGTTCCTAGAAGCCGAGCGAGACATCATGTTGTCGCTATCAGGACCCGCCGCGGCCGCAGCGACTTGATTTCCAGAGTGTTTGCGGTAGAACCGGAGCCGATCCGAGACGCTGTTTTCTCGCTTCTTCATACTTCCCGAACGACCTCGGGTCGGAGACGTGGGCAACGAGCCAGGCATGATCGTCGGCAAAAGATGACCACGCTGATCTTCCGTCCAGCTGTCCGACGCCCGCAATCTCGAAAGAGGCGGTGATTCCGGAACTGTTTGTGGGAATCCATCGACGTACGAGTAACCTGTTGGCCCGAGGGAGGCACGCTTGGAAGCTAGACCAGCGTGCAACGGCTGATGATGCATACCAACTGGCCCGTCCATGCTGGAGTGAGCACGAGTCGGCAAGGGAAGCTGGGACCGCTTCACATCGTCAGGATGGCGAAAGCCGCTGTTGACTTGCGCTCCTTGCTGTACAAGGCCGTTAGGTACAGGTGTCGGATTTGAAGTACGAGCGGTACGGCCGGCGAAGAATTTGCGCAGGGTGGACAGAGCCCTGGAGGGTTTCGTCGGCTCCGGTTCTGGAAGGTGTTGGTGGCTGGTCATGCTGGAAGGAGGTGAGGACATCCTATGGAGACATCAAAAAGAAGTGGTGAGGGTCACACAGTCAGCCAGTTGTCTACGGGGGAAAAGGGGTGAGAATCTAGTCTGGCACTCACAAACTCGTTGTGTCCTCTCTACGATCTTCATGCACGACCGATTGGGCCCAGTCCGCCTCGCCCGCCAGACCCCTTGACGACAATCGATGCTTGGACGACAAAGGCATCGGATAACCCGAATTTGCATCGACACTGGGTGTCGGCGCCTGAAGCGCATAGGCACCAGTCCGTGAATCGAGGAGCTGAACTTGGAGGGACGCATTCGGCGCATGTGTGTGATCAATGATGCTCGACCGACTCGTCTGAAGTCCGACCCGACGTGGGGCTGCGACTCCTCCCAAGTGGACAGGATGTACCTCGTCCTCGTCCTCATCATCGCCGTCGTCATCCCCACGCCGACAACTCGATCGCGAGGGTGGGTTGGAGCCAGAGGCGAGTGACGAGCTTGCGGGAACAGTGAGGGACCCGCCGCGCCGTCGACCTCCCGGTCGGCTGCTGTTGATGCTTGGTGCAGGACCCGAAGCGGAGGTGGCAGATCGGTGACGGGTTCCATTGGAGGGCGCTATGCCGCGGCGCATGTTGAATAGTTCGCCGGGCATAGCTGAGCCGCTATCTGTTTCATCGTCCTCGGACGAATGCCAGATGGTTGGGAATGGCTCCGCCTTGCCGCCGTCGAATTTCAGTCGGCTGGACTGCTGTTGATGCTGTTGATTTTGCTGCTGCTGTTGAAGTAGCAGCTGCTGCTCATGATATATGTGGGCGCTCATCGCAGGGTTCTGCATAATTCCTGCAGGCCCGTGCGCTTGAGTAAAGACGTCCATGTTGGCGTTGTTGGTGTAGTCGCTATTGATGGTCGCACTGGGCGCAACAGCTGCCGTGAGATCACCCTGACCTTCTCGCTTCTTCCTGATGGAACTTGGACGCAGCAACGATCCAAATGCGCTGCGAAGAGAGAATCGCGAGAGCCTCTTGCGGTTTTCTGAGTGATGGTTCGTCGAAGAAGGAGCTGCGTGTGGTACCTCCGATACGGCTGAATACTGTCGGCGGTGAAAGTGCTGCTGCTGCTGCTGCTGCTGCTGCTGCTGATGTTGATGGTGATGTTCTGAAGCTCCGTATGTTGACTCAGCTGGTTCTTGGAGCTGTGCGAGCGGGTGCTGCGGAGGAAGCTGCTGCTGAGTTTGATCAACGTCAACGCCGCAGGAGTGAGACCGATCGGCAGCGGCGGAAGACTGGTAGAAGCTGTGTCGGCCGCCGTTGTTTGCTTCGCGAGAAGAATGCTGTGGGTAGTGGCTGAAGTGGGAAGGTGAGAAGACGTCGTTGGCGGTTCGGAGAGGTGTGTGATTCGTACTCGTGTTCGTGGTCGTGAAGTTGTGGTTCGTTTGAAGGTCATTGGAGATGTTACTCGTGTTCTCGTAGTGGGTTGATGATTCCGTCGCCCCGGCGGTGGTTCTTCTCCCCGCAACTCCTCCTAGATGTGCAGGCGCTAAAGACGCTGCTGGTGTAGTGCCGCAGAAGTCATCGCCGTCGTAAGCAGTCGGAGCTAGTGGAGGTGCTTGGAAAGTGATAGGAGGCGGGGGAAGTGCCTTTCCTATTGTTGTGGAAGCTAGTGGTGGCGGAGGAATTAAGGTTTGTGGCGAGGCGTGCAAAAACGGGCCGGAAATCAACGAACGGCGCCGGACGTCTTCTGGCGGCCTCGAATCGAGCAGCGCATGGTGTTGGTGAAGATGTTCGAGCGTCCATCGACTGTTACCTTGCGTTTGAGGGTAATAGCGGTGAGTTTCGCGGTCTTCGTCGTCGCCGTGCGCGTTAAGAGGGGCCGAGTCATTAGCAAGGTGGAAATGCGGAGAATTAAGGAGGTCGTGCTGTCGTTTACTTGCGTTGGATGCCAGGTGCTGCTCGTGCTCCTGTTCTGATGCTGAGGTGTGGTGTGGAAGAAAGTGGCGAATCATTTTGCTGCTGCTGCTGTCGCTAGGAGCTATATGCGCCTTGCGCTCTGATGGACGGTGATGCTGAAGTGCTTCGCTGTGCCCAGTGTCGCCGCCGACAGACCAAGTCCGTCTCCTTGGGCTTTCTCGCTGATTCCTGCCGAGTGGCATCGTGTTCATCGTCGTACGCGTCCACCCCGTCGGGGCATCGATCGCATGGGAGTGTGGCTGGTTCTCAGCATCACTGTCTACTGCTGATGCTGCCTCGCTTCGTTTGGCCCGTTTGCTGCGACCGAAAGGTAGACCCATGTTGGCAATGGAGGGGAGTAGATGCAGGTGTCCGGACGAGCTGGCTGGCGAAGGGAAGGGAGGACGTGGTCGTTCGTTCGTTCGTTCTGTGGTTCAAGGTGGCTCTAGCGTCGAGCTCAGGCACAGAGAAAGATGTCGAGAAGAATGGCGCCCGCGGCTAATTCATCCCAGCCTGAAAGTGGTCAATGCGACCCTCGAAATGAGACCGATCAACGGCGGAGACGGCGAACGAAGGAAGGGAGCCAGCAACCTCCGGAAGCCTTAGGAGAAGGACAGATCTTGTGGGCCAGCCTCGTCTCTTCTCAAGATGATTAGAGGTCCCCCGCTCAGCCGCTCAGCATCCAGCACTTGGTTTGACCTGGAAGTGCGAGCCCAGGCAAAATTTGTTCGACGATAGGCAAGAAGGCATGCGGCGGAAGGGTCGATGGACGAGAGACATGCGGGGAAAGAAACCATGGGCATGGCCAAAGGAGGAGGGACGAGGGAGAGACAAACAGTAAATCAGTCAGCGTGCCGTCCGCAATGAGTTCTGGCATGGTCGATCCCAGATGTGAACAAATGGAAGAACGAGATTGAGGCGGCGGTGAGGAAAAGAAAGCGATCGCCAAATGAGGTCCATAGGCTGGTTTCATACGCAGCGACGATCATCTCCACCGATACCAATTGCCTGTTTCACTGCACGGTCCTCCGCAACATTCACTGCCTCAATGCCCAGCCTCTCGCACAGAGAACGACAGAATCAATCTGACCTGTTCGCTCCGTGGGCCCAAGGTGAGGTAGGGATGAGGATGGCAAAATGACCTCCGGGAAAGTTGGGATGGAAATGCGGCAAAGGAGGGGAAGTGGGGAGGAGAGAGGAGCGCGGGGAAGGGACTAAAGGGAGTCGCAGAAACTCACCCAGTCGATCCTGCCTGCGTTCGAAGCTTGTCCGACCTTTTCTCCCGTCTCCGCCGTTGCTTCTGCGTTCGATTCGATTTCCTGCTCCGCTGGCAAGCTTCCTGCTGCTTCTGAAGCCAGAAAAGTGTATCCGACCCAGCGGAAAGCTTGTTTCGAAAGCCGGTGGGAAAAGACGCGTCGTAAACGTGAACCTTAACGCGTCGTGGGAAAAGCTGGACGCGTTTCGAAGACGATGAGTAGGAAGAGAAAGAAGCAGGACGGACGCAGAAGAAGGAGATCGACAGGAGTCAGTGAGCTTGGCCTTGAGGATGGATGGATGGATGTCGTCGAGCAGAAGAAGGAAGAAGGAAAATCGCGTCTCTCTCTCTCTCTAACACATATACACTCGCGCAGCGCCCTCTCTGGAGTCTCTTGTCATGCTCAGGCTGGGACGAGACGCGCGCCGCGCCTCTTTCTGCAACAACACCAGGCGCGCCACCTGTCTTACGTCTCCATTTTGTCGATCATTGGGGTTCTTTTTGCCATCGCACCTTCCATGTGTTCTCTCGCTGACAGCTCTCCCATGCGACCATCTCTGCCGGTCAGCCGCAGTTCTCGAATCTCGATGTGCGGCGTGAGTCTCGCATGACGCGCATAAACACCAGCCCACCACCAGAATCGTCGCAGGGTCGATGGTCGCTAACTCATCGTCGCGACTCGCGCACTGACCAAAGCGCGCAGCAGGTCGCATGGTCGCCCGACCACGGCGTCTCCCAGCCCCCATCGCCCAGCATCATCTGACGCGTCAATTTCAAGCCCAAGGCAGTGGGCTCTGGGTCCGGGCTCCGGGGGCTTGGAAACGCTTGGGAGGCGAAATTTCCGCGTTCGCGATCGATTATCGATCCCTCAGCCGGTCTCGCTCAGCCACCTCCAAGAGTGTAAATATGCGTGACCGGACATCTGGTCGAACACGATGCACCGAGCTTGAAGGTCGCCCACGGCTCAGCTGTTTCTGGCTGGGCAAATGGACACCCCTTGCGGCTGTTATAAAGGCTCGGACGCGTACGACGGCGAGCCTGTTGTGACCCGTCAAGCGGCTGGCCGACATCGTCAAGGTGGTCGAGTCTACGACGACATCAAATGTGTTGGGTGAGAGAAGCGGCGGACTAGCGATCACCGCGGACACTCGACAGGATCGATGGCATTCGATGCTCGCTACGATTCCAAATCAGACAATCTGAATGCAACGGGATATGGCGGGCTACTCGATGTGCTGAAAGGGCCCTAGCTCTGGTCGCTCAGGACGAAAGACGACGCACATAGCTCGATTCCTGCTCGAAGGACAATGCCCGTTGCTTTCCTACGCAGCGTTCCGAGATCGACGTCGCTGAGGACGACCTGCTTAAATCGCCACGAGAACCTGTCGAACATCTTTCGGATGGTCGAATTGCGGCTCGCGGGCGACTTCCAGCTGAGGTGGAGAGTATGTTAACATCTCTCATTTGGCAATCGTAGACACACCCTTTAACCTTCTGCAAGTCACACCCGTCAACATGGGTTCTGCAGAAAGGACGGTTGAGAGAGAGAGAGACAGGCTGGGCGCCGTGTCGAAGCCGTGAACGGCTTCACGAATCTAAAGCTCATACTCGTACGTGGTATCCCAAGCGTACATACAGCTCACGTTCATCCCCTCAGAACTTCACCAAGACAAAGAGCAAGATGTAATATGCAATGATGATGTATTAAGCTGGAAGAGACCCTTTCTCATGCACCTCTACCCCTACCCCGACCTCGCCCTCGCCCGAACGCCTGTCCTCGTCCCCGTTCCACTCCCCCAGCCCCTCCTCTTCCTCTCCCTCGCCCTCGAGCCTGTCCCCGACCCCGATCTCCTCCACCAGAAGCCTGCCACCCTCCATCTCTCCCACCTTCCAAAGTTCCTTCTCCCTCTGATGATCTCCCGTCTCTTCGAGGACGAGTACTACTAGCACCAACACCCAAGCCTCTCTCCTGAATCTTCTCAAGCATGACCCCAACTCGCGCCCCTAGATCCGGCTGACCTTTCGCCCTTCCAGGTTTTGAGCCGGAGAACTTGTTCCATGCCTCTCGTTGCCGCAGCCTTTCTGCTTCGCGCTGTCGTTGTCTCTCTTCGGGATCGACCCATTCTGGCCGCGTGTTTTGGTTGCCAGCCTCCTGTCCGCCTCGTTGTGATCCTGGTCGAGATTTGAGCTTTGAGGAGGACGCTTCGGCGTTGAGTTCGCTGCTTTGGGTCGTGTTGAAGTGTCGATGCATGACGAGCTGCTCCTTCGCACCTTCTCTTCGCTTCGTCTTCATCTGGTCTCCTCCATCGTCTTTGTTGTTTGCTTCCTCAGCGAGCTCCTTCTTGGACTTGCGCCGAGACGCAGCCATTCTCTCAGCACGCTGCTCTTCGAGGACTCGAAGGGGATCCAGAACTGGAGCAGGAGCGCCGCCTTTCTCCTTTGCGATCTCGTGGGAGAGTGCAAAGCGGCCGGCAGGACGGGGTCTTGACTCCTCCTTGAGATCCGAAGAAGACTGCTGTGCATTTGCGTCATCATCTTCTTCTTCGTCGTCGTCGTCGTCCTCATCCTCGCTTCCCGACTCCATCTCCTCGTCAGAGTCGTCAATCTCCTCATCATCCGACCCCGCTTCGAAGAAGTCGTCCTTTCCTGACCGCGTTCCAGCCGGTTCTGTTTGTCGACTCTTGCCGGTGGAGCCTTTTCGCTCGGGGACAGGAAGTCCGTCCCGCTTCAGTTGAGCATAGTACGCCTTTTTAGTCTTGGCCTTCTGGATGAGCTCCTCCTTCAGCTTCTTGGCTTTGCCCAGGTACGAACCAGCGGGCGCGTGAGCGGGTCCGACGCGGAATCCTCCTCGTCCACCTCCCCTGCCTCTACTGGACGAGCCGCCGCGGTTGCTGCCGCCCCGTCCGGTGCTGCTCCGCACTCGACCTGGCTGTCCGGAGGAGGTCGTATGCGCGACGAGCTTGCGTTTGCGGAGCTGCTTCTCGCTCACCATCGTGAAGTGCGGGAGTTCGGTGCTTTGAGTCTGAGGTTGTCGACGTCCAGATGTACGAGTATGTCGAGCAGGCAATTTTTTTTTTTTGGGAGGGACCAGCAGATCGGGCGAACACAGGGGCGAACTAAGGACACAACCCTTCTAGCTATGGAACGCCGTTTCGGCCACCTTCGGTACATCGCACTTCGCACAACGGACATCGCACGTCGCACACCGCACAACGCACATCGCACAGTTTTCATTTTTTTTTAAAAGATAAAGCTATTAAACCTTCTTATTCTGA